>PNEQ01090190.1:0-32356 GCA_003012365.1 Medauroidea extradentata
TTCATCAAGAGTGTACAGTTCCGACTTTCTGCAGCCCCACCTGGCAACAACCCACGAGCTGCCACTGACACACTGATGTGCAGGTGCCCCTTACTACTGAGTGGTCACAACACATCTAGTAGCCGGCAAATATTTCATGCTCGTTGGTCTACGGCGCGTTCATCAAGAGTGTACAGTTCCGACTATCTGCAGCCCCACCTGGCAACAACCCACAAGCCACCACTGTCTGTATTAGTTACATTTACATTATTGGCTCAGAGACTAACACGAGGAGTCAAACAAGTCAAAGGCCAATTGCAAAAAAGACACAAACTTACAGTTCTTGGAATTCTAGCTTGTGCACAAATCTAAACGGGAATTTTTCAGGTCGCTAGTTATGAGTAAAATTTTAGTTGGAAAATAAAATATTTGGGCAATGCACTTACAAAGGAATATTTGTCCTTGTAGGTTTACATTGAAATTATGAACACCGTGGAATATTAATAAAAATGATGTAGCCTCAGTACAGGTTGTATGTTACGCGTTGTTTGTAGAGATTACACAGCTAGGAAGGAGCCTACTGACCCACTATCGGAAATTGTTGAATGTGTTCGAAAGACGGTTGCTTTGAAAAATGGCTAATTAGTAAGACTTGTAATTAAAAGCAGTACGAAATTTGTCAGGTTTTGAAGTTTTGTCTGGTTGAATATGCAGTGGTAATTTTTTGTATTTAGTACATTGCCACACACTTCACGAACAATTTCAAAGTGGCCCAAGCATTTATTTAGAAAATTCCGTCGCGTTTCGGTAACCTAGTGGGTATTCAGCGCAGCAAATTATTTTAGTCATGCAGAGCAGACTAACAATAAAACTGCGCTCTTCGGTGTATGTTGTCACAGTGTTTAGAACAAAGCAGGAGCCTATATCTACAAAATCGATGACTGTGAGTTCATTTAAGGAATTTCGATTACACTCTTAAAAAAGATTTGTAAAATTTACAAGGATATTCTTTGTACTTTTACAAATCCTTGTAAAAATACAAAGAATATCCTAGTAAAATCATTAGTTTATGAAATTACAAAGGTAAACTTTGTATTCCTACAAAGGCATTCCTTGTACCCATACCGACAGTTCCTGCACTGTAAATTATTTTGTAAAATATGACAATGCACTTCTTCGTAGTTGTACAGACTTCTGTAAATTTTGAAAATATTCCTTGTAAAATTATTCGTTTATAATGTTAAAAGAATTTTGTTTGCAAAAAAAAATTAGAAAAAAAATGTGTGGTAGCCTACAAAAATTGTAAGTTCGACGGAAATTTATTAGGCAAAGATCACAACCTCTGAAAAGTATTTTTCTGGATAAAGTGAATATTTATATTAATTACGTGCTTTAAAAGGAAGAATTATTACTGAACTTTACATTGAATGTATACAAATAAATAGAGAATTAACAGTGTGTAAGTCACGGTGGTCTAGAGGTAAAGTGCGTAGATTCTAAGCGTGGGGTTAGTGGTTTGATTCTTAGCACCTCCCGAGTTTTTTTTTATTATTTCAAAATAATCTCTTTTATACGTCCTTTATTCAAAATTTATTTGATAAATAAGTTCAGTGTTATTTATGAAGTACAATGAACATTTAAATTAATTATTTTCCTTATTGAAAATACAGCTACAAGTCTAGTCCTTGTAATTTTACAAAACTATACTTTGTATTTTATTACAAGGATAACCGTTGTAGTTTTACAAGGAATTTCTTTGGCAAATGGGTTTCCAAGGCTTTTCTTTGTAAAAGTACAAACATTTTTTTTACAGTGTAGGGTTTGAGCAGGGCCTACGTCGGAAATTTCGGGGCCCGGTACGCATAGGGGTTCCTTTATCTGATGTTCACTCACCTATTGTAAGTGCCAGTATTGCGTTATGCTATAGGAGCTCGATAGATTTGTATAAATCCCCCCTCCCCTTGCCAGTCCCTTCTCCATATCGCTGGCCAAGATTTTTGAGGCGTTTAAAGGAAAGTTCTGTGCACGTTTGTATAGGGTTTTTCACATGAATCCAGTCAGTACATTTTCAAGTACGGCAGTCTGAATAGGCCGTTGTTTTAGCTATGTTCGATGGCTTTGAAAAGTGTTAGTAAGAGGTAGTGCGTCTCAACAGCGATATTCCGTACTTATTCGAAGTGCGTACATGTCGGGCATCTGTAGCGGGGTCTGTTAAGCACCGGTCTATGTTGCAAGAGGTCCTGGGTTCGAATGCTGGTTCAGACATGGTTGTCGTGTTGTCCCATCAAGTCACCTCATCCTCATCGGCTCTAGAGGCATCGTCGTTAAAGGACGGTGAAACCCGATCGCCTCATATTTTCGCACACTGGCGCAATATGGGATGGTTTCGTAAGAAAAAATAACGTATTTACAAACACAGTGCAATGCGTTTGAAGATCGTGCTGGACGGCGGCCTTAAGTATTATGGTAAAAACAACGGGTTGTTTACATCCCGTGTCATTTATGACATTTTTAATTTGTATAGACAAAATGAGGAGTAAGTTGCCATTTACCTAATTTCAGGTATTTGTGATATAAGTATGTGCAAGGGATTTAAGTAGCGGTTGTAATTTAATATAAATTAAATGTTCTAGTCATAAGGGGAGATGGATGCCTGCAGCCAACATTACTTTAGGTATCGTACAATTACTGTCAAACGTCTGTTAATGTCTAAGCTGTGAAAGAGTTGGTGGGCTAGATCGGCAAATGAGAATAAGTTAATATGAACTTAGTTACGATTGTGCTGTTGGAAGTTTCACTTAAATTAAATGTCTATTGTCACATTTGCAGTTCTATTTTCCTACTTGAAAACTATAAATTTTTTATAGTAAATTTTGGAAATATTTAGACGTCTGCATATCCTCCTTTTTAAAAATTTAAAATGTTTTCTCTCGTAAGAAAGTGCCTAATTCTACTATACTAGAACATGGTTTCAAACGTTTTTCGACTAAGTTTCTGGGGAATATTTTTTTTTACCTTTTGGTTAACCTGGCCACCAGGCGATAATTAAAATATCAAAGAAGCGGTTGCGAGACTGGGAACCTCAGATGAAGATGTTAACGTCAAAACGAAGCCGCCATGTGTCAGTCTGCTGCAGGGGTCCATGAAGGTGGTTGGGAAAATAAAAAACGATGGGGGGGGGGATATTCTAACTGTGAGAGAGATCAGTCCTTAGATTGCAACATCCCTTTCTTCGCCAACGTATTTAAATCAGGCCTCCACTTTTAAGCGGGTGCGGTAAATACAGCAACGTTTTTAGATCGGTGGCGAATTCATATTTGGTCGAAACCAATATTAAATACGAAGGATGTTCCGAATGTAAGATTTATTTTCAGATAGAAACTTTATTGCCAAACAAAATACACTTTGGGTTTCAACGCACGTTCAGTTACCAGAAGATTGATGTCTTTCGCTTGTACTTTGAACTGATACCCTATTTGACTAAGCCAATAAGAATCCCTCTAGTGTAATATTTGATGCCTATTATTGGTCTGCAGACAGCTACGTTGCGTCAGACGTATATCATCCAATCATACATGTTACAAAAATCTGCAGTGTTTTCAAGGGTATGTTAACACAAAACGTTTTCGCGATAGAGCATCATGTGTAAGTATATTTTATTTATGCAATTAATTCTTACCGCTCGTTATTCATTTCTGATAAAAAAATATTTATTTTATGAGAAACGGTATTTGATCGGTTTAAGGCCAAGATAGATAATTTCTTTTACATTGGTGCAAATAACTCAAAACACTTTTAACGAAATGCTTCGAATACATGCAAACTAAGAGAAGTCACGTGATGCACATTTCTATGGAGGCGTTATGCAAAATAATACAAAATAATTTTATTCCTTATTCTGGCTTATTTTCAAAACATTATTGCTGAAAATTTTGTTGCGAAAATATGATAAACTGTGCACAGTAAAAAAAATTATTGTTCTTTTACAAAAAGTTCTAAAAATATTTTTTGTAACACTACAAAAATGTTTTGTGAAATTTACAAGAAAAATCTTGTACATTTACAAGTTTCTTTGTATATTCACAAACATTTATGTAAATCCACAAATAAATTTAGTATATTTACAGCTAATATCTGGTTCACTTTATAACCGTTAGAATTCATCGGTTTGTGGACGTACGCCATTGCTCAGATTTTTGCTGATCAAATCTGTGTTGGATGACAAATAACGAAAAACGAACAAGGAAAAAAAATATATATTGCTTTCTTGTTCGTTTTTTGTTATTTGTCGTCCAACACAGGTTTGATCAGCAAAAACATGAGCAATGAAGTATATCCACAAACCAATAAATTCTAATTGTAAACTCCCATTGCAACAAACATTTAAAAAATTTACAACAGTTGTATGTAGTGTTACAAAATTTTTTTTTTTTTTTTGGAAAAGTACGAAATGTTTTGTAAAATGTGACAGGTCTCCTAGGTTTATTTTGTTTCAAACACAAAAATTTGCTCACTTACATTTGTTTTATTAGTTACTAAATGTGTTCACAATATTTGTAACCACTCTAAAAGGTTTCTGACGTCTTACTTTATTACCTGACTGATAATGTTCTAACAATAATGTACGAGATTTTCCTTGTAAATGTACCAATTTTTATTACTGTGTGAGGTATATTGCTACCAAATACAGTTAGGTACAAATTAAGATGCCTTTGTGACAAAACAATTTAGGGATTTTTCGATATGAAAGCCACGTTGCTTTAAAAATATATAAAGAAACTTTCAAAATCACTGTAAGCCTACCGGGCGTGGCCTTACGAAAGCTGAAGATCGGGTTCCGTTGCTTTGACAACACGACTTGCTATGTAGGTAGATAAATGGGGAGGAGTGGCTATTGGATAGAAATCTTGACAACTCTATGCTTGGAATGTCCAGAGGTGTCTTTATTATTACTTGACTTCCGTGTATCATCAAATTCCACCGATATCTGAACATTATTTACACGGCAACACTGTTTATTTTGTTTATTTACGGCTCTGGAATTTTGTCGTGGCATTCCTCTCTTTCGATCGGAGAGACTGTAGGCTCTGATGCGCGAGGTTGTAAATATTGATCTACGCCCTAACGTATGGCCCTTTCACGTTACAGGTGACTTACCGTGTGTCTGCATAGCATTTAATTACTAGAGCCCGGAAAATTTCGCAGATTGAATGACCTGCATGTTAGAATCAAGTATCCTTTACATACTCAGCTCCCGGTCATTTGTCCACTACACTGAAAAAATACTTATTAGTCACTGCAAAATATTTTGTTAAAATGGACCTTACAAAATTTTTTTGTAGTGGTTACAAAATTTTTTTGTAGTCACTGCAAAACTTTATTGGGGACAGCTAAATTTTTCTTTGTGGTCACTACAAAAAAGTTTGGTAAGGTCCACTTTAACAAAATATTTTGCAGTTACTAATAAGTATTTTTTTCAGTGTAGCTGCTACTCAGTGGAAAAACAGACAATGAATGAATAATCGGGGCTTGAGTATGCATAGTACGATGGATTCTAGCATGCGGTTCATTGAATCCACGAAATTTTCCGGGCTCTTAATACATACTCTGGAGCAGAGTCTAACTGAACGTAATGCGGCCAAACACAATCTCACGAAATCCGTTGAATAATTACGTTTTAGAGTCCGACGTGTAACAGATGAAGAAATCAGGTACAACTAGAACAAATACCAGCTTACCTTACAACAAATTCATCACACGCCACTGCCGTCACTGATCTGTATTGACGGGAAATATTCGCGGGTTCACAGACATACAGGCTAGCCTCCAAGAATATATATTTACTGAAGCAAACAACAGCTGTTCATTGGCTGTTCGCTGAGACAGTAATACCACATAGTCACAGATTAATTAATAACACAGATGTAAAATGACGTGGCGGCTTGTTTGATACGGGCGAACTTGGCCGCTTATTGGCTGCCCGAGGCTGTTGATACCAGCCCCGTGTATGTTTGGCTCCTGTACTGAAAAAAATACTTATTAGTAACTGCAAAATATTTTGTTAAAGTGAACCTTATCAAATTTTTTGTAGTGACCACAAAAAAATTTTGCTGTCCCCAATAAAGTTTTGCAGTGACTACAAAAAAATTTTGTAACCACTACAAAACAAATTTTGTAACAAAACATTTTGCAGTGACTGATAAGTATTTTTTTCAGTGTGTATGTTACTGTCTGTTTCCTATTGGCCTGGCTGCCGGCTATCACGGCAGTCGCCTTTCGCTGATTGGCGGTAGGATTATCCGCCATGTTCCTGGCCAGCGAAGCCATTTTACTGGCGTGTGTGACTGAGTTCGCTGTCCTACTAGATATTTCACTTCTGTATTCCTAAATATTCTGTGACATAGTTGTGCATGCGTTAATTTGCTACTTTATTATTTGTTTAGCATCTTGTATGACGGGTCAAATCAATCAAAACCCAAGAACTAGGGACATACAAAATTCGCGTTATTTTCTGACAGCTGACTAGACTCCAAGTGACTATAGGCTGGTTCGACGTCTCCCGCTGGCCGATATTGTCGTGACTTGCCGCGGAGAATACTTACACGGTAGAGAGGCCAATCTCTGTAAAGCCGTAACACGTAAATGACAACACATACTAATTCGTGGCCGACTGAATTTCAGATTGTGACCTTTTTACGTATAGGAAAGTGAAGTTTAGTCTGCTAGCAAATGATAACGCGAATTTTGCGCGTGTCTACCAACAACGCAAGCGACACGAACATAACGGTTTTTTTAGTTATAGCTTCCGTTCTAAAGAAAAAGGGAATTATTTCAAGTCCCTGATTATCAGAGTGAAAATTTAGGAAACGAATTTAAGCTACACAGCAGAACTTAGAGCAGTCGAGGCACTATTTGGAACATAAAAGAAGGACCAGAAAGGTAGCCAAGTGAGAGAATGAGGAGGAGGAGAAGAAACCAGACCTCGTCAACCACGGACAGCTTGGTAGTATCACATTGTGTCAGTGTATCGCCCCGCCTACTTCCTGGCGTAGTGGCGCGACTAGCTGATTTGCATCTTCCCACACATGCAACTTGACGAACCTTGTGCTAGGCTGAGATTCATGTCGTGCCAGCAATTGTGTCTTCTACTGACACACTGAGACACATGCTCCTGCAATCACCATATGGGGACCTGAATTCTTAACCATGCTAACTCCACAGTTTATGAAATAGCAATAAAAGTAATATCTTTTTCATGTGTATTTATATGTGTCCTAAGTATGTTACTTATTAAAAATACAATATTTTCACTCCTATTAGTATAATATTTTAGATGAAATTAAATGTACCCATTAAATAAACTATATATTTTTTCCTAATTCTTAAATTTTGGAGTTAGCATTGTTTGAAATTCAGGTCCCCATACGGATAGTCCCACTGATACGTTATGAGAAGAATTCAGCAACGGCTTATTTACTGCCTGGCGTTCACATCTACTGATCTACTTTTGTTTCATGGAAAGTGATTAGAGCAAGAATCTCAGGGTTGTTTATCTGATTGGCACAGTCAAATAAGTGACATCTCAGCAGAAAAACCTTGCAACCGAACTGCAGATGTGCTCGTAAGGAAACGGAACAAGGTCGTGCAAGATTATTTTCACAAAACAGAGTTGCTTTACATATAAATGTACCTGTAAAATGTATAAATATTTTTTACGTTTAACGGCAATGCCTGAATTATTTACAACTTAATTTAAATAGAGAATCTGTAATGAAATTAAATATTTATGCACGAGTCGTTTTTAATGTGAACTGCCTTATTTCTCGAATAATATTGCCACAATTGAAACTTTAACTTTTAAACTGTAAGATACGTAGGCTCGGAGCCGATAACACCTCGAAGTATGTTCGGTTGAGAAAAGAAATAGTGTATTATAGCATACCGTTAAATAATAACCAAAATTTTCGTATCTCTACACATAAAGCATTGACAGTAGTAGTGCAAACATTTTTCACCAAAATTCAGTGGCTCTAACCGAGAAAATTGTGTTTACAACTCGCTGAGAGAGTTTCCCTCCCCCCCCCTCATGTTGATACCTTTTTATATTCCAAATATTTACAGCAAAAAAAAAAGATAAAGTAAAACAGTTATACGGTTTTTGTTAAAAATTTGTTTCACGACGTAGAGCAACATTTTGTAGAAAAGCAGTTAGTGATTTTTGGCAGTGGCGGCTCGAGGGTTGTTGCCAGGGAGGGCACAAGTTGCCGAGAACTATGCACTGCGTAAACACGCCGCCGTGTAGTAATGACAATGAAATATATCTACTGGCTCAACTGTTTAAAAACATACTGGCAAAAAATTATCCAGAAATCTTCGTAAAGTAACGGAAACTCAGATTTTTTGATAACGAAACCCTCCGTAAAATAACGGACAATCCGTTTTCCGCCAAAAAAATTAAAATTCTGTAATTTACTAGCACTCCATTTTCTAGAAATACTACACTTTCTTATTAGCTATGTGTTATCGAGATCCTGACGCACTATTTACTAATCTGAAATTTTTTTTCGAAGGTGCTGGAATTCTGACCCACTACCTTATAATTACCAAGCAGAAGTTCTAACATTTGAACCGCAGTGACAATTTACGAGTAAATGAGTTCCATGCAGTGGTAAGATATCAAATTTATAAGGTACAACTTTTGTATTTGACATCCAAGATTCATAGTGATTATTACTACCACTTTTTTAAAGCAACACAGTAAAATACGCTTTAAAATTGTAGAAACATATTTTCATGAATTTATGGAAAGTTACGGTCAAACATCCGTAAACTGGCAATACGGACAAATTTCCGTAAACAAAATATTACGGAAGCCACTTCCGTAAAATTACAGTACTTTTCTGTAAATATTTCCGTGAATTTACGGAAATTTTAACAGTGTACTCTATTGTGTTGTGAGCAGTCAGTAATAAGCGGCACCTAGATACCAGTGTATCAGTGGCTGTAGAGTCAACTAGCGCACAACTATATATAGTTATCTGCAACTTGTGCCCTCCCTGGCAACTACCATAGAGCCGCCACTGGTATTAGGCAGTAAGTTAAGAAATATTACTTTCATTGCGTAGACCAGGTGTAATTGTCCTGAAAATATAAGTCTTCAGTATAATTCATTTCATTGAAGAAAATATGCGATGGTTTTTCGGCGTATACTCTCTTTAAGAATTAAATTTAATGCTCTCAAAAGTTATGTAAATGGGATATGCCACAAAGAGAAAGAAAACAGAAATGATAAAGGAAGGGTCAGAGGGATGATTAATATATTTAACGTTTTAATTATTAACTTAATTTATCCTAAACTTATTTTTAAAATTGGTTAAATTCCTTCGTCGTTCTCATTTCTGTTCTTTAATTAAGAAATCATTCAAATTCGTTTATTTTTCTTCAAAATTCTTTCATTATTCCCCACGCTATTATAAGAGACCGCAAGTTTTGGCGAAAAGATTTCTTCACATCGTTGTTTCAATGCCTTACGTACACATATGCAACTATGTTTCATGGTTATTGACTTGTGCAGAGATATGGCTCATAATGATTCTACCAATCAGAATAAGGTTACTGCGACTCCACACGTCTGTTATTTGTGGTTAGAACCGCAAGACACACGAGAGTTAAATCATCCAATCACTGACCACGAAGCAGAACTGCATATGTCCACATCTTGTCAGTAACTATTTCTCACTCAGCGCAGATGTCAGCTCGCTGGGTTTGTTAGAGAGAGAGACACATGTCATCTTGGAAATTTGGGGGCCTAAATTTTTTTTGTCTAAACATATTTACCTACTTCGTATCACCTAAAGTCATTTTACTTTAAAGCATTGGTCCTAAAGTCGTTTCGCCAAAAATATTTTTTGCCTGAAATAATGTCGTTTAGCCTAAAGTACCATTTTGCTTAAAATCTGACCCCTTCGCTTAGCTTCCGACACAGCCGTTCTGCCTAGTCATTTTGCCTAAAATCGATTTGCCTAAAAAGTTTACGTAAAATTCTAGCCTCTCTCTCTCTTAAGGCCTTGTTACGGAGTTTTGCAGTGATTTCGAAAAAAAAAAAATTATTGCTACCTAATACTCATATCAAAATTTCGCTGCACAGTTTTGACACTTATATGTTATAATTTGTAGCTGAATTTTTTTTGTAGAACTATACTAAACAAATTTTTAGATTTCATTACCCAAAGTACCACGTTTTTCGTCGTGAAAATAAGCAAAAATTAAGGAAATTATTTTTTTGCTGGCGAATGGTACATTATTTAAAAAAAACGCGTCCACAGTATTGTGCATCGTGTGATTGTACGTTGACTCAGATGTTTTCAAAACTTTTGGTTAAAAAATATTTGAGTTATTGGCACAAGTCTGGAAAAAAAAAACTCGGATACAAAGCCCTTAACACGCACAGAAGACATTTAGCCGAAAGTAATTTTACCTAAAATCGTTTCGCCTAAACATTTTGCCGCCTTCGTTTTGCCTAACGTCATTCAGCCTAAAGGCGTTTCGCCAAAAGTCGTTGGAAGGTATAGATGTCCCTGGCAGGGCACGAGCCACCACGGAACAGTTGACAATCGCGCGGCGTGCATGTAGGCAGATAATGGCATGCAAATTGGAGGGCCTAGCTGGCAGTGGTTCGCGGCTACCCACGCCCGTCGCTGTGGGGCCTAACTCCGGGCACCTGCGACGTATATTGTTACCAGTCTCCTGTTGCACCTCCCCCTCCCCTCTACTTCCATCACTATCCATGGTCATCAAGGTCTGTTTCCGAGAAGGGCGCTCAGCGAGACGTCAGAGCGAACCAAGTGCAGCGGTGACCTGGACGGACGTCTTGCCATAGGTTAAGTCAGGAAAGGAATTTTTCGCTAGTTCAGTTGCCATGCCAGCATGTTAGAATCCACCATCTCATTCAGTATACTCAATACTCTATACTCAAGCCACGACTATTTGTCTGTTAGTTGCTATTCACTGGAACAGTAGACATCGAACGAATATATACACAGGAGGTGTACGACACTTTAAGGCCTCGCTCTTTAGTTTTACAGTGGTTTCGAAAATGTGAATTAATACACATTTCAAAATTTCATCTTAAATGTTTTAACACTTATGTATCATCGTTTGTAGCTGAATTTTTCTGTTACAACACACAAACGGGTTTTTAGATTTTTCCCCCTGATATATAACATACTTTGTTGTTAAAATAAGCCAAAATTAAGCAAATTAATTTTCTTGCTAGCAAACGGTACATTATATTGAAAAACGCTCTGCCAAAATTGTATCTCGTATGCATGTACACTGTCTCAAAATTTTTTGAAAGCATTTGGTTACAAAGTATTGGAGTTGTTTGCAATTATTTGAAATAAATGAAAGATCATGGCCTTAAGGGTACCGCCTACCTGCACGTGAGAGGCTCAAACGCTGAACTATACTCTGTCCACTCTAAGGTTGCAGCACAAATAAATGATTCTAACGAAATAAATCAAAGCAATTTTATTATATCTTGATTCCTTACATCGTGATTGTGACGTAGCATAGTTACCTTGCATTTTCCACAATTTCAAATGAAATTCACGCTGTGCGAAAAATGTTATTGACAGTCACTTGGATGAATTAGCTGCAACCTTAGAATGGATAGAGTATAGCGTGCAAGGTTCCCGCCGAACGGTTCTTACTGTGGGACACTAAGCGGTGACCGTATAATTTTATTGGTGGAAAGTCTGCAACTAAGTTCTGTGCAGGTCGCAATCTGAGTTTCACATACATCCGGTTAGTACATTTTGAAGTACGACAGTCTGTAAATGTCGTTTTTAGCAATGTTGGAGGGCTTAGAAACAGTGATTTTAATGAACGTTGCGTCTTAACAATGAGGTTCCGACCTTGTTTGAAGTTTGTTTTCTTTTCAAACGTTGGCACAATGTGCACAGTTGATATATTTTTGTAAAAAAAATAGCCTGTATACAAACACACTGCAACGCATTTGAAGCGTGAGTTAGGCGGCCGCCTTAACGAAGAGGTCTTAAGATGGGAGATTTTTGGTCAGCGCTTAAGGCTGTTCAAGGGCGATAAAATCATAATTTTATATTTTTTAATGAAAAAGTGTTAGTTTATTAGACGATATTTGTGAGTGCAGTTTCCTCTTACAAAACAATTTAAGCTTCCATAGTTTTCTCATAACGGTGCGACAAAGTCAAAATTTGCTAGTTCTGCTGCCATGCAAATAGTGAAAACCAACTGATTTTCATAAACAAAATAATTCACTGTGATATAACATCTCACGAGCTACGCAATAAAGTATTTAAAAGACCATAACGTAATATTTTGAATTAAAAAAAAATCGCAAAAATACAAGGGAAAAATTTAAAATTCAGAAATTTTTTAAAATACAAAAATAGTTCACGGGATTTTTTAAAAGTGTTTCGTTACGTAGCCCGTCATATGTTATTTCACTGTGAATTATTTCACTTACGTAAGTCAATTGGTTTTCACTATTTGCATGGCAACAGAACAAGAAAATTTTGACTTTGACGCACCGTTATGAGAAAATTATGCCAGTTAAAATTGTTTCGTAAGAGGAAAATGTACTCACAAGTATCGTCTACAAAACTGACAATATTTCATAAAAATATAAAATTAATGATTTTATCGCACTTGAACACCCTGAAGGGCTTGATCCAGAGTTTTTTTTCAGGCGGGTGCCAATAACTCAAATCTTTTTTAACCAAAAATTTTGAAAAGTTTGAGTCACTGTGCAATCACACGATGCACAATACTGTGGACGCATTTTTAAAAATAATGTACCATTCGCCAGCAAAAAACATAATTTCCTTCATTTTTGCTTATTTTCACGACGAAAAACACGGTACTTTGGGTAATGAAATCTAAAAAACCGTTCAGTGTAATTCTACAAAAAAAAATTCAGCTACAAATTATAACATATAAGTGTCAAAACTGTGCAGCGAAATTTTGATATGAGTATTATAGCAATATAAAAAATATTTTCGAAATCACTGCAAAACTTCGCAACAAGGCCTTAACATAGAGGTCTTTAGCAGTGCTGAGGGGCGGTGACATGAAGTGAGTATGGAGCGGCCCATGAATGAAGTAGGAAGGGAAACGGGAGATCACCGAGAAATCCCAGCGACCAATGGCAACGTCCGGCACGATTCCCACATGCGAAAATCTGTATAAGTGAATGCAATTGCATTATTGAAAAGGACATCCTATTTTCGCGAAAATATTTGAGCGCGTCATTGAAGGGGACCAGAAATTTTCTCGAAAAAAAAAAAAATGTGGTAGCTTGTTTCAGTCAGTGGTTTGTGCACACCTGCAACTTTTCTACGTGGTCAGTCAGCGTATTGCGGCTCTATACCCGCAGATCACAGGCGTGTGACGTCACAGATACTTTGTCCTTACAGCCGCAGTCAAATGAGAGACGTCACTTCACAAAGACACCCTGCTAATGACGAAGCTATGAACTTTTCGCGGAAAGAATTTTGTATCAGTTTGTTTCAGTGTCTTACGTGCAGATCTGCAGTTCTGGTTCATGGTGTTTCACCCTTTAAAATATTTCTCTATTCCAAGTGGTTCTCGGTTGAACATAAGGGTGGATGCTCGGACTGGAGGATACTACTGTCTCCATCACTCAACTGCGACTCCGAAGTTACCAGGGATTAGGGATAGTTGTCAGACGCCACAATATTGACTAGATTGGACTTTAATTTACATGGAAAGTAAACTGTACAACTTGATAGCCGGTCTAAGGTCAGACCTCTCGCCTCCCACCAAGGCGATCCGGGTTCGATTCCCCGCGGGGTCGGTCCCCGGATTTTCGCATGTGAGAATCGTGTCGGACGATTCCGTTGATCGGTGGGTTTTCTCGGGGATCTCCCGTTTCCCCCGTACCCTTCATTCTGGCGCAGCTCCATACTCACCTCATGTCGCCCCTCACCAGCGCTGAAGACCTCGATGTTAAGCGCTGACCAAAAAATCCTCTCACGCACTCACCCAAACAATGGCCAGTGATTGGATGATTTAATACTCACGTGTCTATGGGTTCTACCAGCAAATCAAAGACTTGATCTTGCTATATTGTGATAGGCACAGTCAAATGAGAAACTTCACCTCACAAAGGCACCCTACCTATAACTATGAATAATAATACAGATGTTCTCGTAAGGCACTGAAATACACTGGAGCAAAATTCTCTTTGCGAAGAGTTCATTGCACTTCCTATAACAACAGAATATTTACGACAGCAGAAGTGAACATCAGTAGGAAGGCATACTCAGTCACACTAACAGCAAAATGGCTTCTTCGCTGGATGGTAAAATGGCGGAACGGAAACACCTACCGCCAATAAGTGTGCCCTGCTAGTTGGCAGCCAGGCCAACAGGAAACCTGCCGTAACATGCAGGAGCCAAGCATACACGGGGCTGGTATCAACAACCTCGGGCAGGCAATTAGAGGCGAATTTCATTATTTCATGTCTGTATTACTATTTATTCTGTGCTATAACCATAAAGCAGTACTACAAATATTACCGCAAGGTATTGAACCTAACAGGTGGATAAAATTTCTGCTACATTTCATAAGGGTATAAACTCTCTGGAAGTTTTTATTTAACGACTTGAATCCAGTCACCTGAATGTTACGAATGCATTGTAACGTTCGTAGCAGAACAGTTAAGAAAACATAGTTTGCTCTGGGTCCTGAAGTCGAATTTTCATTTGGATTTAAACCATTTGACTTATCGACATTCAAATTTTACACCCTATTTTGCATAGGAAATCACAACACAGCTTTTGCCATTCTGTATATAAAGTGATCGAGTTTCTTACAACTTAGGACAATCCCATAACGTTCCGAGTCGTTAAAATACAGCTATGATAATTCGAAAGCCGATGCTATACAGACATTCGCTCTTCGTTTTATGGTTTGTTAACGGCCAGTCTTGCTCGGTTTAGTGCCGGTTAAAATGTTTATAGGTAGTGTTTATGTCTGCTGCAGTACTTTCAGAGGGGCCCTTACCTCTGTACTGTATTTCGATAGACATGTAAGCTGTGAAAAGTCTGCAGTGAGCGATATGTTTGTGTACATGTTGCACAGTTACAGCACAGTTCGTTGGTGAGAAACTTCTATGTCGTCACGTACATCTGCAATGATGTATTGTATTATTCATAGAGAAGGTGATTTATCGCGGGAAAGGTTGACTGTTTGCTAAGCTTCAGTGTAATATATTAATATCTGACTCTTTTATTTCGTTACTGGCGAGTCCCTATTTGACTGGGCCAATGATAACTCTAGTGATCTACTACTAGACGTCTGTGATTCGTCTGTAAACAACTAGAATGTACCACACGTCGGCCAATAATACATGACGCAGGACGATACACTGGTTTGCAGAATACGCTGGCAGAAAACATTCTTGCGATAAATCACCTTCTCTAATTATTCACTTTCTGTAACAAGTGAAGTTAGATGAAAGTAGACCGTCTACCTGGCTGTTAAACTACGGGTTAAATATTCTCGCTTGTATTCGTGTTTAAAATGTACCCATCTAAGAAGATAAAATACAATTAATTAAGTTTCAAGAACTTCCAAAACATCACACGTAATTTAATTCTACTTTTAAGCCCTTCGCAACATGACTCTAAATGGCTTTCCTCGCAAATCTGTATCGTAATAATGAGAGAATAAGTTTTTATTGCATGGCTACATATATTACACCTGTACTATTTTAATTAGTTGCGTGTATTTTTTCAGTACATATACTGGTTTTATGTTATTATGTTCCCTGTTATTTGTGCAATAAATTTTACCTCTGTATTGACTTTATCATCTTCTTTGTGAGTATTTTGTGGTATTAATTACTTTGCTCTTGGCAGGTCTGGTCTGCAGAATAAGGTTGTGATATATATGTTAATAATGTTTGTTATTTGTCTTACAGTTTGTTTATGTTGTATTGACAAATGACTAGAGACATACAAAATTCGCGTTATTTTCTGACAGCTGACTAGACTCCAAGTGACTATAAGCTGCTTCGACGTCTCCCGCTGGCCGATATTGTCGTGACTTGCCGCGGAGAATACTTACACGGTAGAGAGGCCAATCTCTGTAAAGACGTAATACACGTAAATGACAACACATAAAAGTTTGTGGCCAGTTCAATCACAGATTATACTGTGTTATGTACAGGAAAGTGAAGTTTAGTCTGCTACCAAATGATAACGTGAATTTTGCATGTCTCTACAAATGACGTAACCCTAGTCTATACAGTGGCTATGTATATGAGGTCTACAGTTTGCTCTTATAAATAAATAAATAAATAAATAAAAAGAAAACGAGATTCACTGCTCATATTAAAATGAAACTATTCGGAGGTTTCATAGATTACGCTGGCAAATCATTCGACTTATAACATGGTAAGGTTAACGCAGTGTGTCTCGTAGTTACATCAGTTTGACGGAAGAACTGCGCGCCAGATTGTACAGAGAGAAGAGTTAGTTGAGTTGAACAAAATTACAGCAGTACAACCAAAATATTTGTTTGAAAATAAAGAATTTAGTACTTCTGTGGCCGAAACAATTATTTTGCTTTTTTAAATTTTTTTTTGCTCAATGCACTAATTGGTCAGTACAACTAAATATTGTTTAGATATCCGGACATTTTTGTGTCAAACTATTTAAAATAAAATGGTAGCATTGAGAATCGAACACGCAACCTCACGAATCTCTCGTAATAATCCACGACCTAGGCTGAACTGCCATATCGTAATAGATACGTGGATCGTAAAATGCATTACATTTACGCAGATGTAGATTTAAAATTTTGCATCTATATATTTGTAATTTTCTGTAGATATTGTTTCATCAGGATGATGCATTGTTAAATACACTTGAAAATATATATGTAATACTAATTGTCACAGGAATTGCAAAGTAACTCTGCACTGTAAAAATAAAGTTAGTAATGCACTCATCATATGTATGGTAATATTCCCAAACCTTGAGAGTGAAATCTGATTTCCGAATATGTGTGTTGAATTATCCGCAAGGTAGTGTATTCGCCACACAAACCACTCGGAAGTTTCGCTCGCGCGTTATGTCAAATTGTCCTAGATGACTGCGCCCATATGTGATGAAAAAGTACATTACCAGTTGAGTAAAGAGGTAATTAGCTTCCATTACATGTAAAATAAATTTACCTTAATTTTTTTTACAGTGTGGAGGAGTGACCACTAACTATGACGTTAACAAACTCGAAGGTTCAGTTAGCGCAACAAAATGTAAGTTTGTATACTTCCAAAAAATTATTACGTTTACGTGAACCAAATATTTAATTGTAAGGCGTAAGAACTTTGTAAAATAAAGTACCTACATGTATTGTTCGCTCAACAAACGCAAGAGAGTTGCTTTTAGTATCTTGGTCTTATAAAGAAATACTTTGTTAGCTCAAGTTAACTATTTATTTTATAATATTCAAATAAGGGTGTGGTTGACGCAGGGGCTAGTGCACTCGCCTCTTACCAAGGCAAACCGGGGTCGATTCCCGACGGGGTAGGTCCCTGGATCTTTGGGAATCGTGCCGGACGATGCCACTGATCGGCGGGTTTTCTCAGAGATCTCCCGTTTCCCCTAGCAATATAATTCCGGCGTTTCTATTGTAGGCCCCCATTACATGTCATCCCTCAGGGTAAGCAGATGTCTACGGATGCCCAGGCTCATGTTTACATCAGGGATTCGCTACCCTGTCCCTTGAGTACGCTCGCCATGGGATATTTACTTATTTACCAGATTCAAACATATATTTGTTAAAATGTCTTTTAACGAAAAGACTGAAGGACATGGGGAGCTTCAAAGGGTCTGGAGTATCAGCCATTAGGTGTATTTTCGCGTGTGACTCAATAATAGGCTGGTTACAAGTATTTGCAGTGGAACTTTTGCGAAAGTGATTATTTCTTACCGAAGTTGCCTGAGTCGGGTGGATATTTCAAAATTTCTCTTTAAATTATTTTCTCGTATGCTGATCTGAAAATAGCGGGCGACAACGTGAATTACTTTTTACATTTACGCGCTAAATTACAAATCCAGGTATGTCTGTGCATTATACGCCAACGGAAATTACGGAACAACAGCCTTTCCCTGTAAGCGAAACTTGTAACCTACTAGGAACGTGTTACGGCCTTGTTACGGAATTTTGCAGTGATTTCGAAAATATTTTTTTATTGCTACCTAATACTCATATCAAAATTTCGCTGCACAGTTTTGACACTTGTATGTTATAATTTGTAGCTGATTTTTTTTGTATAATTATACTGAATGGTTTTTTAGATTTCATTACCCAAAATACCGCGTTTTTCGTCGTGAAAATAAACAAAAATGAAGGAAATTATTTTTTTTTTTGCTGGCGAATGGTTCATTATTTAAAAAAAAAACGCGTCCACAGTATTGTGCATTGCGTGATTGCACATTTACTCAAGTTTTTCAAAAATATTTGAGTTATTGGCACCAGCCTGAAAAAAAACTCGGGAACAAGCCCTTAAAGTAAACTTTGAATGAGTGTTCGTCAGTCGTCAGTCCACTTCTATACCAGCCGTACGGTAACTTGATACTTTCAGGAAGCCCTGCTTTCAGCTTGGATCTGTTTTCACACCAACTATGTATCCTTCCGCCAAACGTTAACAACTACATAGCCAGGCTGACGGCTGCACAGCAAGCATACGTACATTGCTCATCCGCCACCACTAACTACGTCCCATATAAAATACTATAATATACATTTTATTTCAGTTTCTGAAAATGAACACATCATGTACGTATTCCATTAAACAATTTTCAAAATTTTAGCCGCTTTTCATAATGTACAGAACTATTTTTACGACATCAATACCAACCCAACCATCCTCCAGCTATCGTATAACATATGTGTTTATCTCACTTAAAAATAATTATTACGAACAATAATTGTTTTCATATTCGCGGACGCGTAACAATAAAGTGTACTTATTTATCCCGCCGTATTTACTTACATAGTTGTATGTTAATAACGGAAATATTCCTAGTAATTTTTTTTCAACAGTTCGTTTCTAAAAGTATCAACTTACCGTACAGTGGGTATACCAAAGTAGCCAAAAACTGTAAACTTTGGCAAACTATTTGCTGTGCGTTTGCAAACACTACTGCTATCGGAGTCGCGTAAATGTTCTAGACCTAGCTACAAATTGAACCGCCAAAATACGCCTATAGTTTCGTTCAGGGGTGTCATTTGTTGCCCTGGGGGGGGCAAATAACCCCCCCCTTGGATTTTGAATTTTTAGTGTATAAATATATATTTTTTTTGTATTTTAAAATTTAAATAATGCTAACTTAAGCACATAAAACTGAAGTTTTATTATTACAGTTTCTAATTTGTACAGGCTTAATTAATAAAAAAGATGCAACATGGTCACTGTTGCAGGAAAACAAAATCTTGCCCTACCCCTAGAAAAACCGGAAATGACGCCCCTGGTTTCGTTGTAATACGAGGTCTAGAAGTTACCATGTGTCTGCGGGTGTGGCGCCAATGTCGCGGTAGTCCCGGGGCCAATCCCTGGACACGTGTCGTGCATTTGCAAACAATGGAACCGCGAAAATAACGCAGCGTCGCCCACCGTGCGGAGGCGAGCCGGAGACCACTCGTCACCCTGTCGCCGAGCTTCTACAATCTTCTAATTAAGGCTGTTCAAGAGGGAAAGTATCGTAGTTTAATATTTGCATGAAATAGTGTTAGTTTTATAGACATTACCTGAGAGTACATTTCCCTCTTACAAAAAAAAAAAATTCGCTCAACCATAATAGCCCTTCAAAGTCAAAATTTGCACGTTTTTATTTTTTATAAGTAAAAGTTAAAGATAAGAAATCCCAATCCGTATGGCTTTAAGGCCTAGCTCTTTAGTTTCGCAGTGGTTTCGAAAATATTTTTTAAAGGCATGTTAATACATTTATCAGAAATGCATTCTGGCAGTTTTAACACTTACATATCATCGTTTGTATCTGAATTTTTCTGTTGCAATACGCCAAACGGATTTTTAGATTTTCCCCCCTGAAATATTACATATTTTGTTGTCAAAATAAGCCAAAATGAAGCGAAATAATTTTCTCCTAGCAAACGGTACATTAATTTAAAAAACGCTCTGGGAAAATTGTGTATTGTATGACTGTACACAGTCTCAAATTTTTTCAAAGCATTTGGTTAAAAATATTCGAGTTATTTTCAATTGTTTGAAATAAATGAGTGATCATGGCCTTACGCATTATCATTTGACGAGGTATATGTGTGTTGTCAGTTAACAATGGAGATATTTTTTGTCTGTTCAGTCACAGGCTGTGTTCGGGCAAATAGATTCTTATGTTGAAAGTTGGTGTCAGGCAGAGCAATACTTAATTGGTAATATCACACAGTTATTTCACTGCCCTAATATTCATTAGTGGTTTATATTTAGGTTTAGTCATTGTGAATTCAGAATTGGTATAGGTATGTGAGTTTTGAAATAATTGACATTTTAAGTATTGACTTTATTCATATATATTAAAAATAAATTGTTGTTTCCCAGATTGTTTTAAAAATAAAATAACTAATGAACATAAATAAATTGAAAAATTCACAATCAAACTACATGTTATGGGCCTATGCTTGACGTATTTAAAAATCCACGTCAAAATATGTTTGTGTCTTTAAAAATTCGGTAAAAGAGGCAAAAATATTCAAAATTTCAGAATTTTTCAAAATACAATACCAGTTTATAACTGACTTTAAAACATGTCAAGAAGTAGCCATTGATACTAAATTTCAATGTGAATTTTTAAAATGTATTTACAGTTATTGGTTTGTGCGACTTACAAGAACTAAAAACAGGTAAATTTTGACTCTGAAGTGGCATTATGGGAAAACTGGCTGGGATATTTTTTTTTTGTAAGGGGTAAATGTTCTTTCAAGTGACGTCTGCAGAACTAACACTATTTCATACAAATATTAAATTATGATTTCCCTCACCTGAACACCCTTAATACGGTATCTTAATGTTTATAAATTTGCTAATCTGAAAGTCACCTCATTACCTTTCCTCCCGTACACTGGGTACCGAGCGTGGTGGAGCGTGGTAAAACAATCACCTCGCATTCGGAAGGGTCCCTGTTCGATCCCCGGCTAGCCATTTTGATTTTGGGATCCAGAGATTTCCGAAATCCCTTCAGACGAATCCCTTCAACATGCCCTGGCCTACTCCTTCCCCCTTACTCCCCCTCCCCTACTGTATTTCTCAACCAAGACCTTCTGCTGTTCAAGGGCACGTAGGAGCAAATAAATAAATATGCTGGAAATAAAGTTAATACCACATGGTGCCACCTCTGCTTCATGCTGCAATTTCTGCCTCAAACTTCTATTCCTGCTATTGTCAAAATGCTTTCTTTATGCAACGAGCTATAACTCACGCTGTCATTACTTAATCATTGAGTTATTCCTGCTTTATCGTAGATAATTTATTTACGGTAGATATAACTTTGAATCAGTGATGTAGCGTGGAATTCCAAGGTGTGCAGTGACAAACAGTGACTATACACGACACTGAACTGTCTGTGAAATCGCGGAATATTTTTTAATTTAATTTCAAATTTCAGCAATTTTTTTAATACAAAAATACTTTATTTTTTGTCCTTATATAGGAGACGACCTAACCTACAACACTATTTTTTTTTTTTTTTCAGTTTATCTCAGTTGGTTTTGGTGGCGTAACCGTAAAATGCAAACTTTGACTCTTACGAGTCATTACTGAAAAACTATCGCAGATATTAACAGAATTTCATTAGAACAAAATTAAGCCGCAAAGTATGTTTAAAATAAGAAAGAAATTTATCTGGTAGCCTACTTACATAAAAATTAAATTACGCGATAAAAAGTTATGTAGACCACGCCCGTAAGACTGGCAAGGACAGGCGCAATTTCACGCAAATAGCGTTCAAGAAGAAACGTACCAATTATCTAGTAACAAATATCATATCTTCAACACTATTGCCGCACGATCAAAGCACAGAATAACTAGGGATACAGAAGTGGACAACCCTGCAGGAAGGCAGACTGAGTCACACACGCCAGCAAAATGGCTTCGCTGGTCAGAAACATGGCGGAAAAACCCATCGCCAATAGGAAACCTGCTGTAACATGCAGGAGCCAATCAGATACGGGGCTGATATCAACAGCCTCAGGCAGCCAGTAAGCGGCGAAGTTACCACGTATCAAATAAGCCGCCACGTCACTTCACGCCAGTATTACTATTAAGTCTGTGACAAAGTGTCATTTGATGACTTCAAATCATAAAAGCGGGTACTACATGATTTCGCCACAAGTTATTTCCTTCTTGATTACTGGTTTGCTCTCGCCAAACGTGTGTCAAAACAGTAGTCGTCCATGTCCAGACATGAGTATACGTTCTTTTTGTTTTAATGCATCCACATCTTAAAATGTTCTAAAATATATTATCTTAAATAGCTCCACGTTTCATACTTTTATAACAAAATGCCGTTTTGTTTGGCCCATGGCCCTCTACTATTAATGTTTCGAGGCATCTATACATATGGTTAGTTATTTTACCATTCAGTAGTTCCCGAGACAATAATCTCTAACGAGAAAAAATACATTTTTTACAATATTCGCAGTATATTTCAAGACATTACTAGTATTCAACTCCTCAACTGCCGTAAGAAAGGAACACAGTAATTTAAATACCTTCGTCTTTTTAGTTGGCATAAATATATTTCCCACAGCTTTAATTCAAACAAATTACTTTATAAAAATACAAAATACACATCATACAACTAAAATGTGTTATTGAATTAAAAAGATAGTCACAACTATAAAAAGAAAAAAGAACAGCATGCACCAATCCCGATAAAGTGTCAATTTAATATGCTTTACCATTTTGAATCAGTGGAAATCTTGCTTACGTAATTTGTGTTAAAATACTTAAATAAATTGTTGTCCTCAGAAGAGTTGTTTTGTACAAGTGCGAAAATAAGCTCTAATATTTTCCCCAGTAAAAAGTAATAAATTATTGAAAATGTTTCAAGTGCTCTATTTGTCGAGCAATAAGGAAATAACTAATGAACACTGTAATACAATAATATGAAATAATGTTATAGAGAATATATATACACACATAGTTATGTCCATTTTTTTTCCATAAAATTTGCAAGTAGACTAAAAAGAAGAGCCCGATGATGAAAAAAAAAAAAAAAAAATTGGATGCGATTTCTTACAAAATTTTTCCTTTCTCGTAGTGCTCGCGAACTTGTTACAGACAGAATTTCTTCTTATTTATGAAACTTAAGTGGTCTACAACATAAATGTAGCAAACAGTTGCCTCGAACAGGAAACCGTTACTTCCCTTCAGCAGAAACCACTCATGCAAATTTTTAGCCCAAATTACAGTGTCACGCTTTGAAACGCTAATGCATTTTCGACGTGAAAATTTGTGTTCGGCCAAGGCTGTTGGCCTCTGGCACACGTCAAGACCGTAGCTGGTAGCCAGAGGCGGGACAGTCGTATAATGCGAGCATTTGCAGCTATACGCCGAGCTAATAATATTCGCCGCAGACACTTAAAAATATTAGGTTGGTAAACTCTGGTTGTGCAAGTTACGTATATTAATAGGCTACTAGTTAAACACACATATAATGTTATACAGACTCAATCAATTTGACTGTCAATTAACACATTACGTCAATACTCAAATAAAATTTTACAAGGAAAATTCTTGAAAAGCTGGTTGCTACAAAAATTCCTTGGAAAACTACAAAGATTGTTCATGTAAAAAATATAATCTATATGTTTGTAAAATTACAAGGTATTGACTTTTATTTCAACTTATTGTAAGGTAAATATTAATTTTTAATTACTCAGTTTACTTGAATCATGGCCGAAAAATTATTTATGAAACAACTCCAGAAGAAATACAATTTAAATGTAATAATTTATGAAACAATCCCTGGAGGTACCCGTATTCAAACCTATACTCTCATACTTCCGTATTACGCATCTTACCCCTAGATCACCTGGACTATCATGCTATTTGATGTATTTTTGTTTATATTCAAAGTATGTACTACATTCCAGTGGTACAACTGTATGACTTTTGAAGAGTTCCAGAAAAAAATCATTTAGTAAGATGTGGTTTCCTATAACGACGTATTTCCGGTAAATATGTGATTTTGTTAGAATACAAAGTTTTCTTAACAGGACGTGGTACGTAATTTAACTCTAAAAGCATTAATTATATAACTATAGGTTTCTTGAAGCCAATTTGCGAATATCAAACAAAAGCAATCCTAGACAATAGTTTTACTCAATGTTTTAAACAAAATGGTTTCCAGTGTTACCAACATGAGAGGCACAATCTCTGACGCCGGAACCTCGGGCATTTAACTGCGGCGCAAGAGATCACGCGTAACGAATCAGTAATTCTGGATAAATATTTACTCATAAAGTTGACAAATACCAGTATATAGGATTATCATTGAGTATTTTATCCATATTGGCTTCGAAAAAAGCGTAGAAATCAATTTATATTTTCAGCGTATAAATATCTACTACTCACTCTTAAGAGGTTTATGCAGCTGACGTATGAACGATGTTGTAGCGGGCCGCGTTTATTCTTTTATACGAGAAACAACTAACCTTATTTACAATATGCTTATCTACGAAAAGAACTCACGGTTAAAACTAGGCTTCTATGAATTTAAAAATGCAAAATTCTTATCAGGAACGTGTTTTGGGGGCCCTTCAAAATGACCAAAAAAAACTATTTTTTTTACACAATTGTAACTGGAAAAGTACCACCGTGATTAGTAAAACACAACGTTAGAAGCATGCCATAGACGTTATTACAAACTTTCCACAGATTAAGTTGTAGGGTCTATGCTTTAAGTCCCAATAGTAAAAATAGTAGTACGAAAACACTGGACGCCAGTTTGGCGCGCCGTGAATATAAGTGATGTTATCGTCGAATGTGGAAAACTGAACCTTATCTCTTCACTGCCTCCGCACATCAAACGCAGTAAATTACATCCGGTGTACAGCCCTCTTAAGTTTTTAGTTTTTTTTACAAAGAAAATCCTTGTGACTTTACAAACAAATAATATTACAAGGGAATTTTGTCAATTTACAAACGTTTGTAAAACTGCAATGATATGCCTTGTAATTTTACACCAGCATGTTTTCTGTGCCTTCGTGCACATCTGCAGCTCTGCTTCAAAGTCAGGTAACTAAATGTGGGAGTTTTCTCGGGGATCTCCCGTTTTCCCGGCCTTTCATTCCGGCGCTACTCCATCCTCACCTCATGTCACCCTTCACCAGCGCTAAATATTTCGCCTTGTAAAGACCTCGCTGTTAAGCGCTGACCAAAACCTTTCACTCACTCCGTGGTTCGGGGTTCTGCCCACAAATAACAAGCGTGTGGTATCGCAGGAACATTGTTCTCATTGGCTCAGTCAAATGAGCCACGCCTCTGTACAAAATTCGCTCTGCCAATAACCATGAAGCAAAGGTGCAGATGTGCGTGCAAGGCATCGATACAAGTTGACTCAAAATTCTTTCAACCAAATACCAGTATATCTATATACTAGTTTCCTTAATAACAAGTCTAATACAATTTAAAATATTAGCAAACTTCTGATGTTCGACTATTAAAAGTACGCACCATGTTAAATGTTACAAAACATTGTTTACGGGCAACAATTATTGGCTTAATTTAATAGATATAGTTTTGTGGGTTCCTCAGAGGAAATTTTCAAATAAAATTAATTTAAAATATAAAACTATTAGTAGACATGAAGAAGTATATTGACCCACACCCCAGCAGACCCTAGGTATATGAGTTTAAAAAATATATTTTTTCGCATGAAAGTTTATAACCTGTTAACGTTTCTTTTCAAATCTTAAAAATCTAACTTGAATTATATTTTTGCAACTATTAACTGTTACTATTTGACGCAGTGGTTAGTGAACTCGCCTCCCACCAAGCCGATCCGGGTTTGATTCCCGGTGGGGTTGAACCCGGAGTTTGTGGGAATCGTGCCGGACGATGCCTGTGTTCGGGCGGTCTTCTCAAGTATATCCCGCATCCTGTTTATATTCCGGCGCCTCTCCAGTGTAGCCTCATTTCACGTTAACCGCCAGGGTAAGCAGATACGTACAGGCTCCCAGTTGCAAAGACGTATTCACAATCACACTTAACGCACGTACGTTTCGTATTAGAGATTGAAATCACAACTAAGTGTAGACATGCGCGGGAAATGATTATCTCATAAGAAAATGTCGGTAATAGATTATCGTAATTTATTTTTATTTTTCGAATAGGGTCGCCCCACGAAATAATTTTGATTTTAAGATGCAAAATGGTGCACTTTCAGAAGATTTTGAACTTTAATGTTTGACACAAAAAACACACCAATTGGAACATTTTCAAAGAGTTTACAGTCAGTTCCTCAGAATAATTTGCAAAGTTCATAACACCTACTGCATTTTCAATTGTTTGAATAAAAAGTATAACATTTGTAAATCAAGTTTGGGCTCTTGGGTGGGGGGATTTCCCCAATTCTCTCCCCCTTGTACCCGACACAAGTTCACAACCACCACTTTGCGTACGTGCATACTTAAGAAGAAGAAAGTTGATCAGCTATGTTACGTACGTACCGTAAACCGGGGTTACTTTGACCTAACGGGGTAACTTTGACAACTCAAAATTTTGGTTTTTATGTTATTTACTGACGAAAGTTTCAAGCATTAGCTATAAGGATAAAAGGAATTATTTAAAATACTCGGCTCAGATTATCTGTTTATTTACCAGAAAACACAAAAACTAATATGTTAAATTGTCAAAGTAGCCCCGAAAATGGTCAAGGTAACCCCGGTTTACGGTACGTACCCTGCGCGAGAATGTCGATGCTAGCATGCACACCCGGTGTTTGTACTTTACACGTACGTATGCGCGTACGCTACGTGATGGTTGTGAATCCAGCTTAAGTCTGCATTCCGGGATGCGATTCCCTGGCCCTCTTGTACTTTCTCATTACGATATTTACCGATTCCAGACATTAGACTTGAAATACGTTTTGTTGGAAAGTACTGAATTTTAACAATATTTTTACAATTTAGGTCATGCTATCCCGTTTCTATGTTTTTTTTTGCGGAAATAATTTTTAAGCCTTAACGAGACTGATTGGCAGCTGTGTTTGCAGTAGTTTACATCATGTTGACATTTTTTTCTTAAGGCAGCACACATGATAGTTATAGACGATGGGATAACGCGAAAATGTTTTCTGCCAACATACCCTTGAAAACTCTGTACTTAACTGAAACACAAACGATTGGCTGATGTACGTCTGAAAAACGTAGCTATCTGCAGACCAATAACAGGCATCAAATATTACAATAGCGTGATTCTTACTGGTTCAGTCAAACAGGGTAACAACTCCACGTACAAGCGAAAGTCAGTTTTTTCTGGTAAGCTGGACGTGCGTTGAAATCCAGCAAACAGTCAAGTTTTCCCGTGACGATCCATTATCTCTATGTTTTTTTCTAACTATGTAAGTAACGAAAATTTTGGTAATTGATTTATTAGTCGAAATCGTATGAAATTTAGGTAGAGCCGGTGATTATTGGTGAAAAAAATTATGCAACATCCTGTATCAGCGCGTAACTCTCACATCTGCAGCTCTGCTTCGTAGCTATTGGCAGAGTGTATTAGTACAGAGGCGTCAATCATTTGACTGTGCCAATGAGAATAAGGTAATTGCGACACCACACATCTGTGATTTGCGGGTAGAAATCCAAGACGTTGAGAGTTAAAAACAGCCAATCACTGACTATGAACTACAGCTGCAGATGTGCACAAGAGGCCTTGGAACAAAATGTTGCATAATTAGTTCCCCAGCACTAAATATTGGTCTAAAAAAATAACTGTCATTGTAAAAACCAATTTAAACACAACTGCTAAACAGATAGGTTACATCCACTGACGTTTAGGATTAATTTTTTTTTTGCAAAAAAAAAGTAGAACTACTGTATCATGATTAGAGCCCCGGAAATTTCGCGGATTCAATTGAGGAGAGGTTGGATTTCTAAGTCATGTACATCTTGGAAACTATTTCGATCGGGTCATTGTTTATTAAACGTGACCTTGCGGACTCCGAACCAATGGCGGACATGCGTAAAAACGCTCACGGACTCCTGCGCTACGTCGTCAAATGTTCAAATGCTCACTCACTGGAGCAGCAGCCAATGAACAAATATAGCTGAGGACAGTGCACACAGGACTGTGGAGTCTAGCCTGCTGGGCGTTGAACCCGCGAAATATCCGGGCCTCTAATCATGATCCATCGGAAGTTGTTACAGTGTATTGACAAAGCAAAGTACAAGGAAGGGGTTTATTTATTTATTTTATTTTGAACTCCTACGATGACTTACTGAATTCTTTTTACATTCTCTTGTAACACCAGCCCTTGTTTAGACCACGGCATAGCATTGTTCCGGACAGCTGTGAAATAGCATATATATATCGTCACCTTGACCAGGGATCAACGAGCATCGACCTTGACACTAGCAGGTGTCCTTTCCAAATGTCCTGGTCACACCCAAGGCTTCGTGAAGTATGGGCGATAGATAGCGTGTATGTTTTAAGGCGAGTCACCTCCCTCACCTCACCCCCCCCCCTCTAGCAGTCATTGTAGGCACGCCCAGTAACAAGAATTGTGTTGTAATACTCTGGCGCATGTACAGCTGCTTCGAGCACTTCCCTGTACGTTGTTGCCGACAAGGAAAATAATTGTAGATGTAAGCGGGCGTTTTTTTTTAGAGAATTTAAAGTTCTCTCGTTACTATGTGCTGCTAGTCAATACAAAAAAAAACTGAATAGTCACAATATTACAATTAAATAATACTAAAGTACATAGCTTAATTTTCCTTTCAAACTGAAGTTTTCAAAATATAATGAACATTATCTGTAAGTAAAATAAAATTATTAACATAGTATCTGACAAACTGAGTCGGGAGCGAAGTTGTGGAAATTCGTATGGAATAGCTTAGAATATTTCGACTTTTAAAATACCCTTCTTAAAATGTAACTCAATTTAAACACCATATTTGGTTTAGTATATTTAATAGACGATATCTGATAAATGTGGCAAATATATATTTGTCAAGTCAATAAAATAAAAGACGCAAACGAATAAACATCCAATCTGACACAAAAACTACAATTTCACTGAATCTATGCTAATCAGAAACTCCTCTACCCTTTAAATCATGTACATTTGTACTATTATGAAGCTGAATGTATAAGTTTGTGTTGAAATTGACTATAGTCCATTATGGTCCCTTTGCGTAACCTCGAACGGTACAAGGCATTAATACTGGTGCATTAGGGGGAGAGGATTTAAGGGGGAAGGAGTCGTCCAAGGTAGGTTTATGGAACCATTCCGTCATCCACCCGAAATTATTTTGAAAATCCCTGGAAAACCGAAATCAGGATGACCGGAGCCAAGGATCAAACTCGCGTATTTCGTAAGCAACATTTTGAAGTGAAAACCAACTCTCTATGCCGAAGGATTTGATAGATATCGATAATTAATCGTAAACACATTTTTGGTGTTTACATCCCCTTAAATGTTGAGTTTCGAAGACTCCTGAAGTTGGCTAATGTGCATTGTTGTGTGTGTCCTACTAAAGTCAAAACCACAGTGATAGGCGGTCGGGTTCGAGCTCTATCGACATTTCTTCAGAAATAAATTTCACCCCTTTTCACCTCCTTAGAGTTCGAATTTCGGAAAATCCCTTCTTGGTGCTTTCCTATGGCCTGAGGGGAAACCACACTAAAAAATTTCACAATTGGGCTGCAGTTTGATGTGTCAGTCAGTTAGTGTTCTCTTTTATACATAGAGATACATACACACCATTCTTTCGGATACTTCTTCATTTCTCTCTCTTGTTTACTTGCTATCAGTGCCCACAGCAGAGGTTCACGCACGATAACGTTGGCTGCCACCTTTTCAAGAAAAATGTTCAAAAATACTGATTGTTGTGACAGACATTCACTGAGTGGTACTGTACAATATGTATTTACATATATTGTTACTTAGTGTACTTTGATTACATTAAAAAGTGGCAGAATACTATAAATTATCTGAAAGTGCTCACAGATTCCGAACCAATAATAAGGATGCTGTCGGTTGGAGAGCATTGCCCTGAGATTTCCTCGGCTCTCAGCTTCTTGTTCACTGCCTACTGCCCTAAAGAGTGAAGGGATTTCACGCAGTATTCGCTGATATTAGCTATTTTAATTGTCGGTTTATTATTTTGCAGTGGTATCGAAAAAAAAAAATTTAACACAAATTAATCGTACATGAAAAAATTCATTCTTACAGACTTAACTCTTATATTTCATCGTTCGTATCTGAATTTTTCTGTTGCAATACACCGAACAGATTTTTAGAATTTCCCCTGAAATATCACATATTTTTTTGTCAAAATCAGCCAAAATGAAGCAAAATAATTCTTTGCTTGCAAACGGTACATTATTTAAAAAAATCGCTCTGGCAAAAGTGTGCATCTTATGACTGTACACTATCTCAAAGTTTTCAAAGCATTTCGTTAAAAAAAATATTCGAATTATTTGCAATTGTTTGATATGAATGTAAGTTCATGACCTTGAAACCATCTTCCTATGCTTACATGTAACCACATCCGTACAGGTCAATATGTATTTGGGTGATTGTAATATGAAGAGCCCTACACTTTTTCGCGAATAAATTCCACTGCAAGAAAATACAGTTTCTTGGATAATTACCCGTCATTGGACTATTTGACTGATGAACTGCCACGCGTTCATTTACTCGCTTTAAAATCGCACGTAATTCTGAATGGTCCAATCAGTTTGAAAAAGTATCGGCATAAAGTCACGTTGTCAGACGTTACATGTAAAGCTAACGGGTTGTGCATAGTCCCACTGAAATATTTTTGCAAACAGTGAGTAGTCCAGTCTATTCCTAGAAGTCAGTTGGCCCGACAGAAAACTCAAGAATTGCAAAAATTAGTCACCGAAAACATTTACACTGCAACACACCCACGCTTCATTACTTACTGTACACTCACAGAACAGGTAAATATACAGAAAACAAATAACGTTCTTGTGATGCTAGCTTATAATCTAGTTAATTGGCTGCATGATGCTGTACAGTCATGGACACAAAAAATGGGCCAACTCTTGATGGTGGAAATTTGTCTAAGTCCCGCTTCGGGTATGTTCGGCAGGCAGCCTTCGCACTGGCGACTGATGAGCGCGAGGCGTCACACAACGGCAAGCCAAGGCTGTGGGGAAAAAGGACACAAATCGCAACCAGATATTGCGGTTAACAAGTTCTTAGCCGCCTTTAGTAGAGAATAACCGTGGATGATATTTCATGGTCATAAGTAATTATACATTTACGAGGAGTAAAAGTATTGACGTTGTGCCACAAACATATCAGATGTCGGTGTATCGTTAGTCGATATTATTATCTTTCAGTTTGATTTGTAATAACTCTTCTAATGTTTTCTTTCACATTTTAATAAAGTGTTACCTGTCCCTCATCTTTATTTTGCAACTAGTGCGTATATAAAGCAACAAAAGGTTTATAAAGCAACAAAAATACTAGGCAGCAACGATACTAAAATATTTTGAGAGCAGGGGCGTTGGAACATTTCGGAACTTTGGAGAGGGGGGAGAGGTTACATCTTGGAACAATAAACTCCTCCGGGGGTCCTCCCCCAGAAAATTGTGGTATTTCTAGGTGTAAAATGGTGCACTTTGAGCATTTTTCGTACTTAGATATGCTGAATATTAAACATGCTTAAATAGTGACTTTTTTAGAAAAACATTTTAGCGTAGTTTTACAACGAGACAGTTAACAATCCAGGAGCCTAGCCCTCTAAAAATATTAATTTATATGAAAAACAAGAACGCTACACACTGTAATTTAAGAATATGTTCATTAATTATGCGTAACCAAAAATATTGGCAATATCCTTGCGGCATACAAATTGCTACAACAGCATCGGTGCTGTTTGCAATGCACGCTACGTGTAATAATCAAGAATCTGTGTAATAGACTGCTTAGACATGAAAATAAAAGTAGGGTAAATAGAATTTCTTACCAAAAATTCCGTTAAAAGAGAATTTTAATTGTTTTGAAATCTTTACTCTTACAATGTCCATCACGAAAATACTATGATATTAATGATAAAACAATGTGCTTTCAATCTTCAAGGAAATAAT
>PNEQ01090191.1:0-32354 GCA_003012365.1 Medauroidea extradentata
CCCCCCCCCCCCTTATTTTCCATAACGAATCCCCTCCCGGACTTTGGCACATGAATTCTGGTCCACCCTGTATAATACCAGCAAGTTGTAGCCTACGCAATGTTACTAATCAATCCTGATTTTATTATTATTATTATTATTTTTGAATTTTCGATTCCCGGTCATTTTAATCGTACAAAATATATGGACAAATCATTTTGTACATTCGCTATAAAACTAATATCTGAGAACATCGATTCTTAACTCTACGGTTGCCGATGATGCAAAAGAATTTTCTTAAGAGTGAGAGATAGTTACCATCTCGAATTTTTGTATTTTGTATCATTACTTTTCTTCTTGGAAAACTTATGCAACTTTAACCTAACTACAGAATAGAATACTTATTAAGAGAATTTTAGGCGTCATAAATATTTATTTTCTGTTACTGTTGTTAAAATTTGAATTTCAGTTAAGAAAATAATGATAATTTTAACTGAAATTTTATACGTAACAATATTAACGGATAAATATATTTACGATGTCTAAAATGCTATCAGTATGTATTATGTCTATATCTGAGTTTCATATAAATACGGTTATTACATTTTGAAGTATGGTAGTCTGAAGAGGCCGTTTTTAGCCATGTTGTAGGGCTTGGAAACAGTGTTTGCGATGAGAGTAATGTCTTAACAATGCAATCCCTGACCTTGTTTGAAGTGTAATTTATTTTTGTACCTTGGCGCAATGGACATTCGTAGAATAGTTCCTTAGATAAAACCAGTTTGAGGACACACCGCTACGCATTTGAGGCGCGAGGCACTTGCGGCGTTACAGAGGAGAAAAAATCATACTTTCATATTTGTAGGAAACGGCGTTAGTTTTGTAGACGCTACTTTGGAGTAGATTATCCTCTTTAAAAAAAATTAGCTCAGCCAGTTTTCCCACGATGGTATTTCAAGGTCAACATTTGCATGTCATTAGTTAATACATCACTCGAAAACTAATCAACACAACGAGACGGAATAATTCACAGTGAAAGTACATGCCGCTGGCTAGGACTTTTAAGTATATAAAAATTCAATACAATATATTTTTGTACCTAAAAAACCCACAAAAAAAAGTAATAATTTTCAATTTTCAGATTTTTTTTTTTTGTAAATACGAAACATTGAATGAGTTTTTATATACGTAAAGCCTTAGCCTGTGACATGTACTTTCACTGTGAATTATTTTATTTCATTTTATTCATTAGTTTTTGCGGGATAAATGAGCTAAAATTATGCAAATTTTGATTCTGAAATGTATTTGTGGGAAAATTGGCTGAGCCATATTGTTTTTTTGTACTAGGATATTTTGATTCTGAAATGTCATTGTGGGAAAACGGGCTGAGCCATATCGTTTTTTTTTGCACGAGTATAATGTACTCCCAAGTATCATCTACAAAACTAAGACTTTCATTCAAATATGTAATTATTATTTTTCCCCTCAGGAAAGCCCTTAAGGTGGTCGCCCGCCAGGGCCGCCGAGCGGTGTGTCGAGCTTCGGCCGTTACCAGATAACATGAAAACTGCACATCGTACAAGAGTGGAACTTGTTAGAAATAGCATTCAAGGAAAGTTACACGTCTGTATACACATTTCAGATTCAACACTACTCATTAAGGACGTTCAAGTGGCAGAAAAAGCGTAATTTTATATTTGTACGGCATAGTGTTCGTTTTATAGACGTTACTTGTGTCTACAATTTCCACTAGTAGAAATTTTTTTAGTTCTTACAGTTTTCCCATAGCGGCGTGCCAAAGTCAGAATTTGCAAGTCATGGGACCATTGTAATAACAAAACCAAGTGTCTTACTCGAATTAAATAATTTACACTTAAATTGGATATTATAAGGCATATGCTTAAAAATTTAAAAACACAAAATTAAATTCTTTTGATCTTTTAAAAAAATCTGAAAATGATGACAATTTACTCAATTTACGGCAATTTTTTAAAAAGGCAAAGTTACATTGTTGTGTGTTTTTAAATATTTCAGCATATGGCTCATAGTATCTAATTTAAGAGTAAATTATTTCATTCGAGTTAGTCACTTGGACTTTGTTATTCATACGTTCCCGTAACTTGAAAATGTTTACTTTGACATGCGGCTGTGAGAAAACTATGAGAGCTGAAATAAAATTTTACAAGAGTAAAATATAGTTACAAGTAACGTCTATAGAACTAACACTTTGTCATGGAAACCCCTTAAAGCGTCCGAAAATGGCGAGAATGGGAGCTTTTGCCGTCTGTTTTAGGTATGTTAATCTTGGCGCAGAATCTTCAAAAAGTTGTAGGCGTGAACAATATGCGTTTAACTTCATTAATATGTCATAAAACGAAAGGGTCACTGTTGAAAGTCTCGGCGAGAAGACTACTTTTGAGTTCACTGTCTCGTCCTTACCGCTTCCGCACTTCTGGGCTTGGATCGCGCAAAATACGTTCGCCCATATAGCCACCTTAAAGGGGAACCGTTTATTACGGTCTTGGCAGAAGAGTGTTGCGGTGGTCAGTGAAGGGAGTTGGGGCACTTACCGGCAATCCCACGAGGAGGAAGGTGGGAAGAGGGTCGCCACCGCCCGCGGCTGTCCTGCTGGCGTACCGGCGCTCCGAGCGTCCCGACGCGACCTGTGTCGTGACGAGCACTGGCGGGCCGCAGTGATGTTAGAGAACGTCAGTGCTCCGTTATGGTACATTCACTCATAATTATGGTACCAACACACACAATTATGGTACATTATAACAACGTTATGGTACTTTTGTAACAAACGTGTAAAATCACAATTTTTTACATTTTTACTGTAATTATTCAGTTATTTTTCAGTTTTACACTACAGGTTTCAAACGGATACAAATGGACTACATGATAAAAAAAAACGGAAATATTTTGACTTAAGCTAAAATTATATATGTAATTCAGGACAAAGTGAACATATTTTAAACCCTACCTACTTTTTCCTTTTCCTATAATTTGTAGATTCCTGCCCTTTTATAACACAAACCAAGCAAGTTGAGTAACAGTTAAATTATATACATTGTACCAAACTAAAAATCTTAACGTGTGAGGTCACAACTAATAAATTTTTAAAGCGTTTTGATTTTCCATATAAGATGTTTTCAGAAGGGCTGACGTAATCGCGAACCAACTATACAAAAGTATTAACCATTAATGATTGACCCTCTGTGTACATTCCAAATAAGCTTTACAGATTAACTGATTGTTAACAGGGAATATATATTAAGTGTATGTATCTTCAGCTGTGAATGTAGTGAGCAGATTTCTCATTACGAGTATAATATGACATTTCGGGAAATCGCCACAAACGCAATAGATTGTCAGATTACGGTACATTTGCGTACCATAGGTAAAATTATGGTACAAGTACTATGAAATTGGTACGTCTAACGAAGCTGGCGCGCCGGTCGGCTAGAGGAAGGGTTGGACGCGCCGCGCCTACACCTCCCCTTACCGATCGATGCGCGCGCACCCTTAGCCGTGGTACAAGGGGAAGGGAATGCGGGGGTGGAGCCCCGGCGCCGACCCCTCTCAACCCCCGTCTTCCTAACCGCCAAACCTACCCCTCCCGCCGTACTCCGGGGACGTCCGCCAACTTAGTATTAATTCATTCCCCCCGGTGCGACAGTAAATTACGGGTCTCTGGGAGCACCCGATATAGACACCACCGCGTCATAAAAAAATTGCAACGCCCTCCCCGCCGACCGGCCTCTTTTACCGCTGGGCACCTCAGACCGTAGTGTTCAAGGAAGGGGGGGGGGATATTTGTGGAATAATGATTTATCAACTCGTTCAGATCATTAAAAAATACTCGGGTCGTCGAACGCTACTTACACTTCTTTGCGGGCCACATTTTTTCCCACCGAGGCGACCTTTGATAGTCGCAGCCCGCGTCAAACGCCCGACTTTAACCACGAATAAGCGTGTTGTGTAGTTTTTCATTGAAAAATATATATAGCCATATTGCTTACGAACATCATTTGGAGAATATCATGAACACTGACGTAGTTCTAGCATTTTTTCTTTAAACTTTATTACGCCCGAAATAAAAAAAAAACTAATAATCTGATTACAGGGAAATAAATAATATTTCAAAATTTTACTGTCAATTTATCACGTAGACTGTTCAAGGTAGTATTAACACTGGTTATCAATAATTTTTGCTCATCCGTGTTTTTCTCCCACTTGCTGGAATGAACACTTCTTTATAAGAGATATGTGTGTATACAGCTATAGACTAATTGCGGTGATGTGAGGATTAAAGTTACTTAAACTTCTTTTAGCCATTTTGTATAATTCCTTCACTGATGTTTAAACTAGCCGCACCAAATTAGGAACTGTATCGAAATAATGGTGGAATAAATATATTGCGAACTAGATCTTGTTAAAATTTTCTAGTAATGTAATTATTAATGTTCGTATATGTGGAGAAAAGCATTAATAAAAAATTTAGCGAAAACAGAGATGGCATTTCTGACGTATACCTCTCATTTTCGTGCAATACTACAATCACTTTTTTAACCAATTTCATCTCAGTATTTAAGAATGCAATTAAGCATGTTAGTGAACGTAGGTGCTACTAATAATGCCTATTGTGAGCAAAAAGCAACTTAAATGTGCTTAGTTTAACGGTGATTTAAAATAAAACTTTTAAGGCAATGATCCGTAGTAAATAAATATAGTATGAGATTCGTACTCGAGTTCTAGGGTATCACGTCTAACCACTAGGCACCCGTAGGCATCTACATGACCCGGCGGTTGATATGTAGTGAGATCCTACAATTGAGTGGCGTCGGAATGAGGAAGCTATTGGCTAGCTGGAACCCCCCCCCCCCTCCATCCCTCCCCGAGAAAACCCGCCGACCATTGGCATCGTCCGGCAAAATTTCCACATACGAAAATCTGTGGACTGACCCCCGCCGGGAGACGAGCTCGGATCACCTTGGTGGGAGGCTAGTGTCATAGCCACAACGCCAATCGTGGTCCTTAATTCATAGAAATAATTTTTAAACATAATTTTTACTCATGTAAAATTTTCCTTGAACATGCTTAATTTACCATGAGTAGGCTAGCACATACCACCTTTGATACCACAACAATATATGAAAAGAGACCGGAAAAATTCGCGTTTTCTTTTAGGCACAAGCAAGAATTCCATCAACTGTAAGTTTGTGTCACTTTCACAATTGGTCTTTGACCTATTTGACACCTCGCGTAAGCCGCTGAGCCAATAATAACAATTGAACTAAATGCAGGCACATTTCACAGTGTCAGCGAGCAGTCAATGAGCAGTTGTTGTCCGCTTGAGTTTACATATATTATTGGAGGCTAGCCTACCGGTTAGTGAACCCGCGAACTGTTAAGATCTCTATATATGAAGCATAACATCGTTTTTTTTTGCCGAAGTGTATGAAACGATTTCCTCTATGAACTTAACAAGAAGCAATACCACTCCAAATTAGAGATAGGTATCTCTGCTCTAAACCTGTGGTTGGCACCAACGATTATCTACCTAACTGAAAGATGAGTATCTCAATGTTTTTTTTGCCAGTAGTTTCACCTAGCGCTCTAAGTTGGCACTCGTGGAACTAACGAAAAAAATCCTTGCGAAACTAGCGCTCCACACGTTGTCTCCATAAACTAACGATAAATAAATTAGAGGGTGGGGGAGGAGACCAATACACTTTATTTTTAATAAATCCAAAATTCTGTTGTGACTTTGTTTATTTAAAAAATGGGGTGGACCTTGCTTTTAGTTTAAAGACTTTCTTGAGACATTTATTTTTGACGTAAGTGATAGACTTCTTTCGATACATATCACTCACACCTCAGTGGACAATGAACTCGCAAAACATTTAAATATGAATTTAAAATTCAACCGGACAAAATTAAACGTATGAAAATTATCGTTTAAAAATATATTGTCAAGTCTGAACGACGAATGCCTCATGTATTTATTTGGCAACACAATAGCAATTAATAATTTACTTCACAAATACATTATCATGTGAATTACGAAACCATTATAATTAGAATGGCTGTTAAAACGTGTGTCATTATCGTACTCAATATGGCCGTTGAGTGGTGTGCTTCGGCCGTTACAGGAATATTCGAAAGTTGCTGAACGCATATGAGTGATTGGCTATTTTATTATGAGTACTATTCAAAGAACGTTAAACGTGTGAATACCTGTTTAAGTTTCATTACATTTAATTAAAACATGTCTAGTGGCCGAAAATGGCGAAAAGGAGTGTTTTTGCGATCCTTTTTCTCAGTCTGAAAATCTTGGTGCAGAATCTTTTAAAGGCTATTGGCGTGTACAATACAACTTTACCGTTAATATTACTACACGTTATAACACCATAGAGTCACCACTGAATCTATACTAGAGGCGAGTTGACGGCGAGAAGACTGCATGACAGTCCATTCACTTGCGCGTTGAAGCTAGGGTGAGGTGTGACGCGCTTTTTGTGTCGTCCTTATCGCTTCCGCACTTCTCGGCTTCGAACGCGCAAAATACGTCCATCTAGGCGGCCATTTTAACACACTAACCGCTTCTCTCACTTGTCTGATTCACAACTGAGATATACCTACAAACAACCACTGCAATTGTCCGGATATTCAAGTGGTGAAGTGATAAACAAATCCCCTTTAGACGTGAATGCGACCAAGTCATGATCGTAACGCTTTTAAGGCCGGGACTAAGATGACTTCACTTTCGCTTTACTTTAACTTTCACGTAAGCAAGGAATACCTTGACAAACGCAATTGAACGGGACCTATCACGATCACGTCACTTTATACTTACATTCACTTTCACGTAACAAAAAGCTATTCGATGTCAAGCTTCTAAGTTAAAGTGATACGTGAAGTTATAACACGTGGTCGCCTGGGCCAATCACATTTCGGAGGAGTCGAAGTCTTCTATTGTGTTATGTTACCTTTGACTATTAATTTCAAGACTCTCTCACGACTTTTTCATTGCCTCATGTTTGCAGCTTACGTGAAGGATCGTAATAAGGCATCTCAGTTGATTACGTACACGTGAACGTGATAGTGGTAAGTGATACGTGATCGTGAAGCCATCGCAATCCCGCCTTAAGCTGCACCCGCTACATACTGCGACAACTCGTCACGATCGTCGAAAATAAACACAGCTACGGTAAAATAATTAACAACGCCTACAACAAGATCGACGAGATATAATTTTTTAAAATCCTAAACGAGAACTTATCGAAAAAAAAATCCTACAATATTAACTAATTTTTTCATTACAAAATTCACAATATTTTCATGCACTTATGTAATTACAGAAATTTTCATTAACGAACTAAATAGCAAAAGCGTAATAATTTTTTCTATAGACATAACTTACGCTGCATAGTAAAACCCGTTTTTTTTCTTTTTAACAAAATTATGGAACAGTTTTGTGATATCTTCTCTGGTTTCGGAATAAAAAAATACCGTAAAAGCAATAGAAATGATAGGTATGGTGCATATGATGGGTTATAGTGTACAGGATGTTCAAGAAGTCAAGAAAATATTTGAAGTATTTTCGTTTCATTTTACAATTTTATACTATACTCTGAGTACTTGTGTGAGAAATGTAAAAAAAAAACTGTACAGCATGATTTTTTAAAAACTAATTTAGGATGTAATTAAGGTTTTATATTTTTCAGGAGCAGCGGTGGTCAGACCTCTCAGCTCCCACCTAGTTGATCCAGGTTCGACCCCCGGTTTGTCCGGGCCCGGAATTTATGCATGTGGGAAACGTGGCTGACGTCGTTCGCGGACAGAATTTCACGGCGAACTCCAATTTCCCCCGCCTTTTTCATTCCGTCGCTGCTCCACACTCACCTCTTACATTCTTCGGACCGGACTAGTCGAGCAGCCGGCCATCCTTCACACGGGCCTTCTCCACCCATATTGTGACCATGCCTGAAGTCGGGACCATGTGGATTTTTATTATTTTAGAAGGTTTATTAACATCCCCTGGTTTTATGCCGTTTGGCTTAATAAGGAACGGCTTACAAAACTAACTTAACCTAAGTAAAGGATACAAACATATATGTCCGTGCTGGTATTCGAACCCAGGACCTCTCGCCCTGTAGGCCGGCATGCTATCAACCACGTTAAGAAGGTCGGCTAGGAAACACGTCGTGGTTTTCATTTTCAGTAAGGTTTAATTGTTTTGATAGTTTACGAATGAAATTAATGTAAAAACAGTGTAGTTATACCATGTTGATATGCAATTCACAATGAAAGTTAAAGTTCTCTGTAAAGACTGTGCTTGGTTTTTCACTTAGGGATTTTAATTTTATTTTATTTTAGGTTTTGAGATAAAATCGAAACTAATAGTTAGAGACATGCAAAATTCGTGTTATCATTTGGTAGCAGACTAAACTTCACTGTTGCACACATCACAGAGCATAATCTGCGGTTCAATTGGACACGAACTACGTGTTGTCATTCACGTGTGTTACGTCTTTACAGAGATTGGCATCTCTACCGTGTAAGCATTCTCCGCGGCTAGTCATGACAATATCGGCCAGCGAGTGAAGTCGAACGAGCCTATAGTCACTCGGAGTCTAGTCAGCTTTCAGAAAAAAACGCGGATTTTGCACGTCTCTAATAATAGTTTGCGAACAATGGCAGTGAAGACGAATGAACTGTCTAACTCCAGAGAAATTTCTACAGGAAGTTGCTACGACTTTAAGAAACACTTGAGCCTGTGCAAAGCATTAGAAGAGGCACGAGTATTTCGCGTATTGACTCTAGGTCAGGTTGAACGTCAATGATGTATACTTCACTGTCGTTACTGTGATCGGACGACAGTTGATCTGATACACATTTGACGACTGCAAACCAGTAATAGGTAGAGACACTGGAAATTCGTGAAAATGTTAAAAATAGTCTCCAATAAACTGTAGTATATTAACCGTGACACGTGTGAACAGTTTTGGGACAAATCACACACGCTGTGTGTCCAAGCTGTGCAGTTCTAACTGGGTCTGTTGTAGAGAGAAAAAATGCTACAAATAAACGATACCCGATGTTGATACGAAACATTCAGTGTTATATACATCACGTTGGAGCCTAGCAAACAGTAAACTATTCCCGCGATTTTCCAGTGTCTCTAGTAATAGGTAAGGAAATAAATTGTTGCGAACACACGTGGTACCTGAATGTACGGTTAGAAGTCAATGAATATTCTACTGTAGCCAGAGCGTGTATAGGACTGAGAAATCTAGGCTGCTACCAGATGAATACGCGAAATAATCGTGCCTCTAACAATAAGGATTAAGATTTAGACATTTTCATTCCGCAGTTTTTGTGGTTTAAGTGTTTACAGTTTTACTATGTGTAGAAAATATACAAAATGGATTTTCCAGTTGGAGTCACGATTTTATTACGTTTCCTATAGTGCGAAGTCACAATGCCATGAATAACCCATATTACCTAGAGGTACGTCAATTTCTCAGATACATTCCAGGTCAGGTTGAACGCCAAAAATGTATATTTCATAATCACGTGTGTGATTAGCTGGCGGCTGTCACGAAACGATTTTTGACAACTGCAAACCAGTAGTAAATAAGGAAATAATTCGCAGAGCTATCGCGTGCTACTAGTTTATAAGGTTGTAAGCCAATGAATAATCGATTGTATTCAGTGCGTGTACATGACTGAGAAATCTAGGTTACTGCCAGATGAATCCGCGAAATTGACGTTCCTCTAATAATACCAAGAGAAAAGGTTGGCACTAGAAAACCTTAAATCGTAGACTCTGGCTGACGCTCAAAGTTGCCAGTTCATCTGTGTCTAATGTACACGACTGTAAATAAACTAAATTAAGAGCGGCAGTAGGCATCAACACTATCGACCACAGGCTTAGAAATACTTCTCTGGACACCAGCATATCTATCAATGCCATTGACTTGACTTGTTACTGACCGAAAGCGTCACATGCTCAATGATGTTGTTCCAAACATTAATATTTTGGACCGTACTACTACAATAATGCCCCTAGCAATTCCGACACGAATGTTTTGTTCGTAGTTTCATTTACCGCGATTTTAAAACAGCTCCACTGTAATAGTGGCGCCATTCAGACGTATAAATTGACCTGTTCAAAAAGGAAACAAGTAAAAGAAATATAGAATTTTTTTAGTTAGTTAGGCACACCAACAGATAGTAGTCTATTCAGTTAAAAAAAAGAAAGCATACGCAAATGCACGATAGTCTTAATAATGAAGCGGTTAGTTACAGTGGTCGGTCAGAAACAATAACTGTATTTTATTTAACAATGGCGGGAAAGGCCGCTAAGCTACTAATTACAGTAAAAAACAGAAAGAGTTGTGCAAAAATACTCACAGGATGGTACTTGCAGATAGAAACACACACATAGGACGAACACATTTCTCCGCGGACGAGCGGTCACAACGTTTCGCAGACTACATCTGCTTCATCAGGTGAGTGGAGGCACACTGCAGTCTATTGTTCAGCGGTGGTTGGTAATCAGTACACCTAGCGGCCAGAGGGCAAACTAAGGTGCGGCGGGAAGTTTGAAATGAGGGTTTGTTATCTGAGGTTAAGGCCAGGTGGCTGTCTGGATTTTGTGATGTATTGATGTGCCAGTTCCCAGCGTCTTATTTCTGCTTTGTTTTTGTTATTCAACTGTGGTAGGGCCCTCACCACTCTGGTTGTATAACAGGAATCAAAGTTGGAGTTATAAAGTGCTGCATGTGCAGAAACTGGCTTCTCATGTGGATCAACCTCCGCTCCAGCCATGGCTTTTTTAGTGTCAGCTCTGTGGCCATTCATCCTCTGTTGTGAAAATTTCGCCGAACCTAGTCTATACAAAGTGCTGTCTATGAAATTTCAGATCCTAAAAACTTAACCAACTTTGTTAAGGCCATGATCCAACATTTATTTCAAACAATGGCAAATAACTTGAATAGTTTTTAACCAAATGCTTTGAAAAAATTTGAGACTGTGTACAGTCATACGATACACAATTTTGCCAGAGCGTTTTTATTTAATAAAGTACCTTTTGCAAGCAAAAAATTAATTGGCATCATTTTGGCTTATTTCGACAACAAAATATGTGCTACTTCAGGGGCAAAATCCTAAAAGTCTGTTTGGTGTATTGTAACGGAAAAGTTCATGTACAAGTTATGATATATAAGTGTTAAAACTGCCAGAATGAATTTTTGATATATGTATTTAATTTCATTAAAATATTTCCGAAACCACTGCTAAACTAAAGAGCGAGGCCTTAATTTTCAACGAAACATTAACATTTCTAAACCACTTTCCGAAATAGATATTTTTGAGATGTTTTCCATAGGAAATGGGCCATCTAATTACGAGAGTAATTTTTCAACTTTAGTTTCCAGACCTGTTCGTATATGACCATGCTACCGACGACGCACTATCTGAGTTATATGCAGTGGAACGAGCCACAGAGACAGCTCTCCTAGGCCACCAACAGCGGTGAAAGCCAAGTTATTGAGCTACCTTGTGATTGGTGCCGGCCATTTTTAAAGCTACGTCACCTCAGAATTACATACATTTGTAAAATTGCTAAGTTGAAAATAAAAATGCCGATAGTCAGCATTAAAAAAAATACAAAACCATTTAAATGCTGGTTTTTTATGTGTCTTGGCGTTGCCCGTGACACTTTTCTTCAATGTTAATTATTTTATTTCTGCTAGTCAGTGGGTCTTCTTTACTTGTATATAACCAAATTTGAGCGTTGAGGTTCCAATATAGCTACAAAACCTTTCAAAGCATGACATTATTATTAATTAACTTCAAAATAGTCGCAAAGTATGTTTAGAAAACAAACGAGTTCACGTACAAATATAAAAGTTGCTAATAAAATAAAAAATTTTCGTGAACTTTCACGTTAAGGTTTTTTCTTTTTTTTTTCTTTTTTTCGGAAACTCATTTTTAAGTGATGTTTCACCGAGATTAACACGAGAAACTACGTCTTATACATGGGGTGTAACACAGTGTCAATATGTAAGTATGCATAAAATGTTACACCCCGCTGGTCTTATCAGGGATTTCCTTAGTTACCTCTGAATATTAACTAACGAATATAAATGCGGTTGATTTCGTCAAGTTTGCAAGGAAAAAAAGTGCAATTTAACCATGTAAAACTCTGTAAAAACAGCCTTTTTGAGTCCAATATACTGGTTTATTGTCTTGACATGTTTTACGGGGTCAAGTTAAAATACTAACATTTTTAGTGTAGAAATATTTTCACCTCACATACATTTCCAAAAACTTCTCTTTATGCGACAGAGTTTGGTCAGCGCTCAAAATCGTGGTCTTTAGCGTGAACCTTATTCGAATAAGGAATTGACGTAAAACATGTAATGTTATACACTGTATGCTTGGTAAGTTTGAGGTCACGCTCCTCTGTTTATACTCTTTTTTGCAATAATTATTGTTATTTAACTTAAACGAGAGCAGACACCACATATATATTTGACATTTCTGCTTAAAACTTATTTTACCGTGACAGATATATTTTTTCAAGACAAGTAACTACACGGTTTTAACTAAAAGTTATTTAACCAAAGTAGCTTTAGTTACATAATTAACTAAATCCATAGTATTTACTGCCTTGATTAAATTAGCCTACATTTTAAACAAAACTGCTAAACGGATTTTACTATCTACTCCCGTTTAGGATTCAAAAATAATTACCGCGAAAATATCAGTCAAAGCGAAGCATTGTCATAAAGGACTTCTTGAACCCTGGGCACTTGAATTATTGAATGATATTTATCGTGTCATTAAGGCATTCAGTTTCCCTTCAAGTATGCACCGCGAGTTTATACTGAAGACATAGGGCGTGAGTGAGAGATTTTGGTCAGCGCTTAACATCAAGGTCTTCAGGGCTGGTGAGGGGTAACATAAGATGAGTACAGAGCAGCGCCGGAATGAAAGGGCGGGGGAAACGGGAGATCCCCGAGAAAACCCGCCGACAACGGCATCGTCCGGCATGATTCCCACATACGAAAATCCGAGGGCCGACCCCGCCGGAAGAAAAAATAGGAAGGCTAAATAAAGGACCGGCGAATTTTTTTAGGTACTCGTTGTTTTCATTATTAAATGGTGAATACGTAACGCAGACAACGAACATTTGGATGTGAGTCTTATATTAACTGAACATTTCATATCCGCTCAAACAGGACACTATGGCCGTTGAGGCTGCATCCTTCTATCTACGTGATGCACAATGAGTTGGCTCGCTTCAGTTACACTAAAATGCTGCTTGCACACAGCCACTGATAAAAAGGAAGCTCGTTTTTACGAATATCGTCTCACTCTTTATGAAATAGCATAATATTTATATTAGTTTGAAAATGACAAAATAATTTTATTTCCAATGTCTCAGAAATACAATGACATGACTTTTAAACATCGACGTAAATATTTGAATAAGAGTGTTTGTAAAATGTAACATATACATATGACGTAATATTTACATTAGTATTACGTATCTTAGGGATGATATGCATAAATCAAAATGTTTAATTTTTTAGGCGGATAAATTTTATGAATAACAGCAGGGCATCGTGTGTTATAGTTACTGAAATAATATTAAAATGATTTAAAACAAATTTCACTGCAAAAATAAATAATATCCACTTTAAATTACATCGTATGTGACAGTGTGATAGTGCATGACTTGGTACATATTTAGAAGAACACAGGTTAGATTTACTATCCGGTTTTTCTGACTGCGAACTTACATATTATTCCGAGATCTTGTCAGGCGTGTGATCCGGTAGTTCCGCGCTAAAAATATTGCCGGTTTTTTCTTGTTTCCTGCATGTTCACGTCATTGTATCTACGACAACGGTATCGTCAGTGTACTTTCTTTTCGTAAACTTGCCCAATGGACGTATGTCGAATAGTTTCGTAATAAAAACGTATTTCCACGCCAATAATGAGGCATTTGAATCTCGTGGTAGGCGGCAGAAATTAGTTTGACGCGACTGTAGTTCATCATTCAGTTAGAGAAATGCTGCTACTGACGCTATGATTCAGTTAACTAAAGTATCGTGTTTTTGTTTCTCGCACGAAAAAGTGATATTTTTTAAAGCTAGTATATGTTAATAACTAAATCCAAAATATTTCTTCCGTAAAGTAATGAATTATATTAAGTGATCAAAAGTAAGTAAACCATGCTAATAGGAAGTAGAATACTACAAAACAAACTATGTTGCTGAATGGACCACAGTAATGTCAGCATAAATCTCAGAAAAGTACACTCGTTCTAGGGATAGACTATTTGTTAATATCTGATAAAATGAAATACCTGAAAAACGTATTCAGGTTATGGTTAGGTAAATAAGGTTTTTTTTATCATTCATTTGAAATTAGTGCATGGCATATTATTGATTTCCAGAAAACTGTCGCAAATATTTAGTTAGGTATAATATTGAGCAGCTCAATTACTGTTATTTACTAAATATATGAGCTTCATCTGGTGTTTTTTTGGGGGCTTGAGACCGAATTGATTATAAATAGAAGCCAATACCGTAAAATTATTGCGTAACTCTATTATCACTTGTTTAACAACTTACATTTTACTTCCGATACAAAATCTATCGTGGCAGTAGATAATTAGGTGATTAAGGAAAGTTCCTTTTTAACTGATGGACTAGCTAATATCCTTAAACCGCTTGTCTCGAAAAAAATTACGTCAGTAAACCAATTAAAACAAAGTCACAGACATACGTTATTGGTTCTCAACTCGGTATAAAAAATAATTCTCTACAATGCCAATAAACACGGGCTCTTACTGTTAAGAGTACTCTGTACAAAAAACGTTGCAAATGTATTATTCTACCAAACATTTTCCAACTTTTACACATCACATCAACAGTAATTTCCCACCAATAATATATTTTCGATTCCATAATTTTCGTATAAGCGCTACCAAAGTATATATTTATTTATTCTCGGTACTTACCCAAAGTAAAAACTATTCAAGCGATAGAATTAAATAAGTTTCAGTGAAAGTAAATGTAAGATACAGAATGACACCTTAGTTATACATTCAAGAGTTTCATAATTAATTTATACGGGAAATTAAAAAAAAAGTGTCAATCTGTAGCTAAATACATTTACTCTCACTCTAAATTATTTCATTTCTAACTTTTAAATTATTTTAACTTTGGTTAGCGAAGATAGTCAAATAGCTCCTTTGATGTGCACTTGTAGGTAAATTTTGGAACCGAGAAATATTTTATTTGCGGGAAATTACTATTTATGTAATGTGTGAGAGTTGTCCGTGGTTGGTGTATACATGTATACAATTAAGTATTTTCAGGCACAGACAGTGTGCTCTTAACGTCGTCTAGCTATCCCACAGGCTCTTAACTCACTTGGGCTCCAATTAAGATGCAATTTTCTGTTATTAAATAAGATAAACTGAGGATTAGAAATATAGGTTTCTCTATTGATGTACAACATTTTTTAAACATTTTTGAATGGCTTAGAAAAAGTAATAACAAATAATAAACTATTTAGAATTTACACTCAGAACTATACATACTGTTATGTTTTAAACGTTAAAATTACTTATTTATATCGTAAAATTTACGGAGGAAGAGCCATAGACAACTAGCATTATTAATAATTAAAATTTTTTTTTAATTAAAGTCGCGTTTGATTAGTTATATTACTTAAAAGTTATATATAACATAAAGTTTTAATCATATTGTTTTCATTATTCATTTTATGGTTGTTCAGCATAACAAATAAATATAGAAAAATTCCAGCATGAAAAGTTGTCGACTGAACAGTATGAAACTAAAAATTACTAAATTCAAATATAAGTACTCTACTTTCTAAAGGGAAAATCCTTATAAAATTACTATCCTGACTGTCTCGTTTTGGTTGTGGGTCTGTGTGTGTGTGTGTGCATGTGAGGGTATTTTTGGGTGCCCTTAAAGCATTGGACCGAGTAGACCAAATTGCATCAACCTTGGTACACTTATTAAGCTTGGTTACATGTTTTGACTTTTGTGTATTTCGATTATACTGTGTACATATTTTTATATGGCGACTATTTACAAAAATTTTCATAAACTTTTCAATTATTTTCATAGGCCTACTAGAAAAGAAATATATTTTATAATTCATAAAATTCAGTTCTCCTTAAACACTCAGTAAGACGATTTGACTTATATGTATTTAGTTTATTCCTTGAACATATTTCAAAAAGGTCAACCATTTTAATAATTTGTGCATATTGTGACGTAATTGAGGAAGTATTTTTTTTTTCGAATCATGGTACACATGTGTTTCCAAGTAAGATGATTCAACGTAAATGTATTTTGTTCATGCTGTTTTCATATTTTAAAATGTCGGTAATTTCAACTTTTTAAAACAGAACAAAATATCTTCAGAACAATGTTACAGAAATTTATCAAACTCGGAACACATATAGTACTTTGTAAGATGTCTATACTTAAATATTTCCAGTTTATGCACTGTTCTTAGTTTCGAAATGGCGGCCATTTGAACGTATTTTGATCGTACGGGGTAACCAACAACGAACAATTTTTTTTAGAATTTCGTCATACTCTATACACATATAGTTAAGATATGTCTTGGCGTCTATGTTTCTGTTCATGCCTTGGTCATGTAAATTTTTTCAACGGCAGCCATTTGAACGTCTTTTAATGACACGAGATATGCAAGGAACCAGTTTTCTGAAATTCATCATACTCATTGCACGTAGTATTTAGAAAGGTGATACGATGTTTGTGTATCATAGTTTATGCGGTGTTCATATATTCGAAATGGCGGTAATTTCAATATTTTTTTTTTTACTATACGAGAAATCTACGTAAACATTTTTCAGAATTTCATAAATCTCACTAGTAAACTTAGTAAAGTTTTTTGACTTTTAACTATTTCGTTCATTCTTTGTTCCTCTTGCATGAAAGGCGATCATTTGAACATTTCTTTAACTCACAAGATATGTAAGATACCATTGTTCAGAGTCGTGGTTTGTTCATGCTATGTTGATAATTACAGCTATTTGACCTTTTTGACAACACAATATATTTTAAGAACGACAGTTCATAATTTCATCTAACACGGCATACAGTTAGTGTTCAATAATGTAAAATGACTAATGCATTTGGTTTATGCAAAATAAATAATTCATTCATCAGAATAATGTCTAGCTTGGTACATTTTATAGCGAATTCAGTTTTATTCATTTTGCTCTAACCACATTAAGTTATTTTAAAATGTAAGTATATTTTAACTTTATTGAACACATGAAATATCCGAAAATAGTTAGAACAATTCTTTACACTAAGTAGACATTTAGTACTCATTAAAGTAACGTGAATTTAATGTTGCTGGTTCGTGTTGAGTTTGGTAATGTGCGTCTTGCAATTTCGAAGATTTCACGACTTGTAGGCTGTACATGTTTTAAATACTCGTATTGCAAGAACTACCTGCCTGTTAGAAATAAAATTTAATATTTATTTTGTTAACTGTCCAAACTTTTATTTAACTGGTCTTTAATGCACTAGTACCGCCATGTTATAAGATAGCCCTAGAGTAAATTAAGATATTACTACACATTCCCATATGTACGTGACTGATTTTTATAATTTCATTGGTGTTTATTTGCAACATATTCGTGAAAGTTATGCTCATTTTAGATGTTGATAACATATTTTCGCGTATTCTTAGAAAACATTTAATTCGGAATTTAATTATATTAGAAATTATAAAACAATTTAATTAACTAATTGTCTGCCGGACCTTTAAACGCTATTACATTGAAAACTATAGTTTCATCATCATGTTGACAATTTTACTACAGACACAAAACAAACATTAGGTATAATAAAATATTTTACTGCCTCTGCGTGACTAGTCCAGATTCTATACTGTGTTTTATTTTGCTTTAATCCGATCTATAATACAATTCGGCTAGTTTGAATCTCCTATAGATAAATTGATACAATACATTATTCTGTGAAGATATAGTTTTTTTTTATTTTAAGAAAGATTATTAATATTTAAGCACAGAAGCAAGGAGGAGACGTCGTAGATAGTGTGTTTGTATCTATTTCCTGGTAAATCACCATGGCTCTGAAATTTTAAACAACGGTTGGCTCAGAGCCCCCTCGTACTTTTAATGATCTGCATGACGTTTTGTAACAGAAGTGGTTCCTCAGGTGTCTCGTGTGTTCAAAACACGCTCAAAGGGCCATTACTGTGAAAAAATAGAAACCACGTGATTAAAATACATACAAGTCAAGTCACCTTACGAAGTATATATGTAAAGCTTGTTTGATGAAATCCGGAAATATGTCTCTCCAGATTTTAAACGTTTGATAAGATAGTCTCCAGAGTGATAATATGAAGAAAAAAAATCAGTAAAAAAAGGCATACGTACAAGACAAGTCACCTTACATGAACAGTGTGTGTGTCGCGTTTGATGAAATTCTGCATTATGGTTTCTTAGCTTCCTCTGCAATCAAAAATGTGTTCAAAGGGCAACTTTTTTGAAAGTATGAACAAGCCACGAACAAAATACGTAGAATTTTAGTCGACTTACTAAGTACTATGTGTACCAAAAATTCAGAAACATGTTATATTAGTTATATCATGTTAACGTAATATTGTGAAAATTTGACGCATATTTTACATCTAACTATAGGTCACTGTTTTTTGTAAGGGCCAATCCACTAACTTATAACAATTAACAAAATATAAATCCATATTTTAAAATTAACGTAAATGTTTGCATTTCATTAGACATTTCTCGTAGATCACTATTTACGATCTGTAACTCAAAGATAAACTACCTACTGCTTATTGTATTATATATCAGTAATATAGGTATATTGCAATAAATAGGTACTTGAATTTTGATGACGTAAAATTTTAAAACCCTCTCCATTATTTTAGGTTCATAAATATGTGTTTCGATAGACAGCACGAAAAGTTATAATGAAATATTATTTTTGCAAACTAAAAAGTATACAAATATAGTCAAAAGCTGATTGTGTTATCGTACGATTTTTTCGACTGAACAAATGACAATGGGTAAAAATACGAGGAAACAGTCGAAGAATAAACTGCGTAAAAGAGGTAATCGTAAGAATTTTTGGTTTGTGACCTGAATTAACAACTATATTGAAAAAGTCGACATTAACATTGTAACAGCGTTACAATTCGAATTTCAGTCGATTTATATGCAATTATCCGTGCAACTGTAGTTTCCTTTTATCAATATCGTGGTTTGAATATGTTATCAATATACTCTCAATCTGCTAGTGACGCGTTCTCATAGCAATGACTTTATGCTGCGTATTTCCTAACTAGCTCATTAAAATGAAACCGTTGAATGCAGATGGATAAAGCTGAACTACGCTTAGCCAAATTAAATATGTTTGTCAAAATACGGTTCCAACACAGCTTAGTTCAGATTCTCTTCAGCTCACGTGAGTATAGTATGCGTTCGTAATGAGGTCGGCCCTAAGCCACGATTGTGTCCGTTGGTCGTCAGTTATGTTTCCCCCACAGAGTAGGTCGTATTCTGAATCTCAACAGCAACAATGAAATTATTGGTGGGTTAACCATTTTGAAACGGATACACATTCAATAAAACTGAGGGTGTACCCCTGTTCCATGACGATATATATCCTCGCTGTCTCGCCCATCCACGTCCAGAGAAACTGATAACTCTGGATCAGCAGACAGTTTAAATCTCGGGATCTTTTAATCTGATCGATGGGGCATCAAGCTTAATTTTTTAGATGGAGATTTATGTTCGTTCATGCTGTTTTAGGAGTTGTTTAGGGCAGCCAGGATTAAGACCATCGAAATGTTTATTACAGCACGCCAAGAATGTAAATTTTCATCCGCTGTTTCAAGTATTTTACAATAAAATTAAAAAAAAAAAAAAATTGCACTCTAAGTACAAATTCTCTTCTTCAATACTTATTTAGTCAAAATTAATTTAGCTCTGTATAGCTGCAATTATATTTTAAATACCAAAAATAATCTTATCATTTATTATTCTGATTACATACAGTAAGTATTTTTCTTATCATGACATTTATTATTTGTTACTGATGAAAGAAAAAATTATCACAATAAATAAATTCAGATGATTCCCTTATTAACTAGACTTCTTTGAAATTAGACAGTGTATTGTTAAGCCATGTAATGGTCAATGAAATCTCTACTGGCAAAAATAAAAATTTTAATGGTATTACATGTGAAGTAAATTAGTAAGATTAATGCACGGTAGGAGTCCCTTCGGACTTACACTCTAAACATGTCATTATAAGTGGAAAAGTTATATTTTCCAATAATGGTCCGTGTACATTCGCCATGTCGGAGCTCACTAGTAAAATTCTTAGAGGTGTCGCCGTAAGACATTACGAGGATAAGCGTATTTAAGTAACCCCTTTTCCGTGACTCATTTTGACAGTTTTTATGCATGAAGAGCCCTGTACAGCAGGAGCTAGATGTCGCGTATACGGTAACAGGCCGGCGATAAGAGCTAGATTGTCGCGTGCTTCTACAACTGTAACACATTTATGCGCGGGGAGCGCAAAACGGCGTGCAGTGTTTCGAATTTTACTTTTTCCTATGGGACATTAAGCGGTCGCCCTAGTTTTTTTATTTTTGTTTTATTTATGGAAAGCGGGTAGCGAAGTTCACCACACTTTTTTTTATTCCGTCTGGTTTCTGGTATTTGTTAAGTTACAACAGTCTGAAAAAGCCGTTTTTGGACATTTTGAGGTGCGACGAAACCATTTTTCCAAGCATGATATAAAAAAACCAAAATAGAGAAGCGTAGTTTTAATAGTGTTTTATTTTTGTAGATAGATATACATAACGCACGTTTACTAGTATTCTTTAAAATAAACTTTCTCCTAACACGCTGCACCGCAGTTCATGCGCTAACTGTGCAGGGCTGTTAATTCAATTGCCTCGTTGTCCGAATTAGTTTTCGTATAACTTTGGATTTATGTTTAGAACTACCTTTGTTTTGTCTGAAACTAGCAAGACGAAAGGATTTACGTTTTGTCGCTATTCGAAACGGAAAAAAGTAGCTCATTTAGACAGGAAAGAAGCAAGTAGTCCGTCGTTGCATATCTGTAAAGTCTTAACTAGAAATCAAATCCGAATCCTTCCGATTGTGAAAGTCGAGCATTTTACCATAGCGAAGCATTACTTATTATAGCTGAGGCATATTTTTATTTGGCTGTAATGAAAAACCATCAAATCAGGTCAAAATTATGAGATTTGTCAAATATTCAACCTTCACCAGTATTCGGTGACGAAAACTATTAAGAGAAGTTATGTAAACTTTACTCTGCTACAATTTGTAGTTATCCGAACACATATTGTTTGATAAATTTTACTTTTTGTTAACCGCTTAATGAATTAAGTAATAATATTCAAAACAAACGAGATAGAAGTAACGCTTGGTTTTAATGAAAATTCATTTACTTATCACGATACAATTTTTTTAAGCACGCATATTTAAATTTGTTGGGTGCTGAACATATAAAACAGCAGGCTGTTTTCTTATAAGTTATGCAATATCTGTCGCAAAATTTCTTCGTCAATGAAACTATATTTTGCTTGTTGCTTTGTAAGCGTGGATTTACTTTGTTTACAATATTTTAAAACTATCACTACATTTATTAAAGTAATTTATTTATTGAGTATGAAATAAATCATTATCAAAACCTAATCCGACACTTATCATCTCCTAGGAATTGAAAATTTAAACAAACTGAAGATAGTTTTGCGGGTATTTACGTAAATAATAACTTATTTCATGTCAAATTTGAATGAATCCTTTCCATAGTGAGTGCCTACGACCTTATGGAAACCAGGACATATTTTTTCATGGCAATTCGTCTAGCAGTTTGGACTGTGTGTTGATACGTCTGTCAGTTAGTTATATTTTGATATTTAGCTATAGCACGGCATTTATTACACGCTGACAGTACAAACAGCTCAACTAAGTTATTCAGACCACATTTTCAAAGGCATTATTGTGTTACTCGAATAATAAAGTGAAGCAATCTACTTATATTGTCCTACGTACATAAACATTTTTTTTTCGAGAAGAAATACCAAAATATAAGAAATGCAAAAAATAATCGACTAAAAATTGTATTAAAGAAATTGCTTTAAATTACAGCCACAGCGTAACTTTCCCCTTATTTCATAATTTGTTAAAACATTTCTTTAATTACGTCCTAAACTTGTTACAGTGCTGAAATTAATGGTATTTCATTGTAGCCACAGTACTTTTAACAACTTTAAAATAAAATAAAAACGCATAACACCATTAACAAGACGTTTCGTGTCAACTTTCATGAGCTCAGTATAAGTAAAGTTAATGGAAATTACACAGTTCGAATCAATGCTAAAGTACCCAAAAACCAATAAATACATTTCCTTTCAATTATTTACTTTCATATTAAATCATCATTACGTACTATATAACAACAACGAGAAGAATGTTGTCGTTTGATTTTGGTATTGATTGTAATGAAATATATACATTTTTTTGTGTATCCAGAGAATTGTGATCCATGAACTCTGCTATGTTTTCTGTTGACTTTAACAGTGCCACACATTTATTAAAATTATGTTGAAATAACTTTTTTACTATGTAAAAAAGTTAGAACATTTAATAAAGATTAATACGACTTCAATGAAGCCGTACTATGTTAAAAATCAAAAGAAGTAGTTAACATTAAGGGTTACTAAAACTATAGACTTTCAATGGGCATAATTTTCCCGAATAAATCACATTCAACCGGTCTTAAAACCCGACGATTAATATAAAAAAAACGTACTTGAAACGATATTAATTGTTTATTTCATATAGGTTTTGCGGCTTTATGAAGTGCTTAACAACTTTTTCCTTGCTGTCAAGTGTGGCGTCAATGCAACTATGCAAAGTTCTTTGTACAGACAACTGAAACATGTAATAGTATGTTCATGAATTTGCCAGTGATATATTTAATGGACATGATTTCGTTTTCTCATTTTACCCTATTGCGTACCCCTCCGCAACATGTACAGAAAATACAAAGAAGCTTAAAGCATCCATCCACATGACAAATTGCTCAGAGAAAACACACAACAAAATAAACTTGACAAGTTACTTACTAAAAATTTTACGTTTAATTTGAAACTGTACAAACACCAAACATTGTTTAAAATTAGTAAAGCTAATACACTTAAACCAAGAAAGCATTTATATGAAGGCAGGTATAAACGATGAATTTCAATACAACATTATTGATACTGTATTTATTTATTTCTTGTTACCGTTTTAAATCGTAATGCATGTTTAGCCTTCGCAGTATTGCAAAATAATGATCTGTGGTCTATAATTCTTGCATTAAAGATATTTCTTAGGTATTTTATAATAACTTTGACAGACGAGAATATTATAACACGCGCGATTAATAAGAGTAAAGATTGCGTAAGTCGCAGTTTCGAAGAAAATGTCATACATACGAACGACGATTCCAAAATTATTAACCAAATTCGACATTAATTGGGAATTTAATAAACGGACAACTATTCTATTTTTCAGGACGCCAGACACGCAAAAATTCAAAATTTATATTTGTGCCAAACTTTTACACAACATATAACATGTCATTTCCCCAAATAAAAATAAATTAGGCCCCATAGTTTTAGCATAATCACCTATCAAAGTCACAAAATGGCAGTTGCGGTGCAGCCAAAATAATAAAAAATTATTAACTTGCAGAAACAAGATAATTCGTATTTATACTTAATTATGTGTGCTACTTCAAGACACTTTTGTAAACACAAAGCGATACATTTTTGTACATAAAAAAAGAACGAAAATTAGTACATTTTTGCATAACTTAAACTTTTGGCTATTACTGAAATGTTCAAAACTAACTTTTGTCAAACATATCATAAAATGAATTGATACACTGCCTTTCAGTTCTTGATATTTTGAATTCATTAGTTAATTACTTTTTTTTTTATTTTGGCTACAACTCAGTGGCCATTTTGTGACTTTGATGAGTGATTATTCAAAAACTATGGGGGTATAATTTTTTTTATTTGGGAAATAACGTTATCTTATGTGCAAAAGTTGAACAGTGTTTGGCACAAATATAAAAAAATGAAATTTTATGGGTCCAACGCCCTTAACGATCTGTATTTGTTTCACGAGTTAATTCCATGGTATATGCATCATTAAACCAACACTACGTCTGTCAAGAAATCTACCCGTTGGAGTACAAAAATCTTAGCTGGAAATACATATCGACAAATATTGTAGTATGTCTGGTTATTTTATATACTGCTTAGTAGGAACTAATAAAATTATTTTGTTTTATTTAAACAAGTACGATATTTATACATAATATAGTATGTAAAATTGAAGGATTGCGTGTTTAAACAGTTCAGAAACAAAATAGGGCATAATATCACATTAATATCACATTCGTTCCTTTTTTCTTTCACAGAGCAAAATAAATAACTCAACTTAATGCCCTAGCAGTTTTGCAAGACGTACAGCATTGCTTTAATGACTGGTAAATAAAGGAAACAAGACTTTTAAGTTCAGTATAAAAATAATTGGATGTGTGCATTCTTGGAGAATAATTCAGAGCGAGATGTCGCGAAGGTAACATGTTGGACTCGAGTTCATGAGGACCCGGGTTCGATCCCCGGCTCCAGCCATTCTGATTTCGATTTTTCCATGGTTTCCCGAAATCCCTCCTGGCGAATTCTGGAATGGTTCCTTAACAAAGGCTATGGCCGACTCATCTCCCAGCTCCTGTCACTGTAGCAAGTTGCTCGTCGCCGTCGATAATGACCTCGCTGTCGACCAGACGATAAAGCCCACTTGCCTTACCTTGGAGAGAGGTAAATACATTCAACATCCTGTTAGTTATATAATGATACGGCGAATACTGCAAACGTATTATCTATACAATTTTGATTATCTAAAACGCGTAATCGCTACAAATCTTTACCGATAAAGACTTTAGTTCTGTATATGTTTCAAGACCACCAACAATAAAGCTTCTTATCACTCATACATGGCTCACATCAGGTGAGAATATAGTTATGTGTAGTGAATGTTTCTTCTGTACGCACTCATTTCATACTAGCACAAATGAAAACTAACTTTGGGTTTAGGTCCGTATGCATCAACTATGGCATTCAGTGTTTAATTGTGGGTAACAACTTAATAGCACTTACCACACACCATGCTAGATTATTCCTTTTCTCTTCCTTAATAATTATTTCCTCAAGATATATTTGAAACTAGCCTATTGAAAAAGAGGCTTAGCTAACTACCTTATATTGTGACTGGATTCAGTTTCTTGGACTCTCATTGCACAGTTCTTTCAAATATCATACCTTGTATTATGCTATGTATATTTGAACAGGCTTATCATACTAACTTGCTACATAAAATATTATAGAAATTAATGTAACTTTCATTTCTTTGCCTCTTAACGTAAGCCATTTATTTAATACTTAGAACAATTGCGTACGAAAATACAAAGGGAGTCGGAAACTGTAATTCTTTTTAAAGACAAATATTCAGTTCGTCACGTTGCTATTCACTGATGATACTAAGATAAGTATTTCCCGTTTAAGGACTGATACATTCTTTGGCTTGATCCGGACAATCTGTAAAAGCAGGTAACTGGCTAGATGTATTAGAATTTCCTTACAAACAAGTTGATATCATCACAGGAGGTCAATGGCACTCGCTGTACAGTACATGCGTGAAATTTATTTCATATGAACCGGATACCTGCGCACTGCTGATATACTGCAAGGCAACTTTCGACGAACACGTTCGACGGACGACTCGTCAGCAACATACTTTTTGTTCAATGGCCAGTGCCTTTGTCTGACATTGGCACTTCAGGGTCTTTGATAGGATCGTTTCAAAACTGTGGTTTTGTTTGCAAAACGTGGACTAATACTTACTGCGAACTCTAACTGGCTGACACAGAGCAATGTAACTCTACTGGCTATCGTACGAGAGGGGAGGAAAGCCAGGCTATTTTGTTTAAAATACGAATGTTAAATAGTTATACAAATTAGAGCATAAAGAGTTTTAGGTATGAAGATAAACATGTAGAGTATTGTCAAATTGTAGCGTAGTAAAATTAATAATTATAGTAATAAATTCGACAATGGCAGGAAGTTACTGCCTCGAGGGGCTGGCTCCTGATTGGCCCAACTGAACCAATGCTCGCAGGTCAAACGACGGGGAGGTTAGCGCCAAACAGGAACAAAGCGAGGTTTGGTATAGGTCTAGGTCATTTGTGATAAAGTGAACACTAAAAAATCAACCTTTGAATAATATCGTTAGCCATTACTGAACATAATTCAGTACTAACTATAGTTTTCTTACCGCTTGTATGGTTGGCAGCGAAATTACACAATATAGTTCCATATATTTTTCTATTTAAAATTAATAATACTGAAACAAACTCAACCGAAATCAACAAAATAGTATTTTATATAACTAAATAACTGTTTTTTTTATCAAACTGTATAGATTCATACTGACTGCACAATTTATCTTACACGCGCAATTATTAAGTGATGTGTCCAGCGAGGTTAGACATTTCCCGTCGTCAGCAGTTACGGGAGGAAAGATACAAAGTGACTGAAAATATAGCTTTAGCAGGGCTTTTTTTAGTGTTCACTTCATTCTGAACCACCTATCGCGGATTTTCAGGTGCAGATGTTTCCAAGCAGCGGAAGACGGCGTAGAGACGCAGCTCGGCAGGCAGAGGTGCCACCGCCAGGCGTCAATTTAGGTGCCGGGACGCCTTTTGGAAAGATTGTCGAGTCGCGAAGGACGGCACGCCGGGATGATACTGCCGGGCATCTTCAGTTAATAGGTTGGGACGTCTACGAGCGTTATTTAGAAGTATTGCAAAGCGTCATAAGGGTGGCAAACCGTTGACGAAGCCTTCGTAACCTCGACATAATTCAAATATACTTAATTATGATACTAGCGGGCGTGTTATCAGTAAATACTGAACCCACGAATCTTGTGGAATAACGGCCGTGCCATGGAGAGGGTAGTAAAATCCTGTTGCCCGGGTGAAACAGAACTTACCGACTTAATATTTCTCCATTCACTTACACAAGAAATTGTAACATTATTGTTAGTAGGATGTCGCAAATAATAGTTTAAATTTATTGTTGACCATGAAGGGCATCATGGGACCGCTAAGTAAACAAAATTTGTAGATTTAAAGAACACCAGCTTTATACTGAAAAATACGATGGACTTGCATTCGGAAGATCCAGTTTCCATTATCGGCTCCAGCCATACTGATTTTGATTTTCCATGGTTTCCCGAAATCACTCCAGGCGAATGCTGAGATGGGTCCATAACAAAGGCCATGGCCGACTCCTCTCCCAGCTTCTATCATTTTGTAAATTTGTATGTCACCGTCTCTAATGACCTGGCTGTCGACGAGACATGAAGCTCATTTACCATATCAATTTGCACCTACGTTTGAGGAATTTATAAGCCTATTTCTTGTAACTTCTTGTTATGCTTATGTTTAATATAGTTAAAAATACCTAACAGTCTGCACAGTTACGGGTAAAGGCGTATTATTATAACTATTATTAGCATTATTATAATTTCCATATTGTGTAGCATATAACTCCATCTCCTCACAGAAATTTTGTCCTAACAAAATTAACAAAGCTATTAAATTAATCACAAATTTATATATAACATTTTCAATTATGGTTACTGAATTATTTTAAAATTACGTAGGTGCAGGAAGTAAGCTTATCATATTCATGCTTATTTTGGCTCCAGAGATGTTAGTGTTTATAGTTATACATTTTATCGTATGCATTTTGCTGCACCTAAAATGAAAATAATATATATATATATATATATATATATATATATATATATATATATATATATATATATATATATATATATATATATATATATAGGCTACATATTAATATATATTATACATATTCTTTTTGTGTATGTGTGTGGTTGATCAACGAAGTGAAACGTATAGGCACCCTTTACAAAAATTATTTTTTCAGCGTGGACATGTCTTAACAAGGTAGCCAGAAAAAAAGATCCAATCACACATAGATAGCATTATCACTAACCCCGCCTAGTTATATTAAAAAACTAGCCGGCCGGCTGCGGCTTTGACCGCGTGAAATTATGTAATGTAAACAGTAACTCTGGATAAAATAGGTGATGAAGGCATTTAACAGATAGCGTACTCAACATCAGTGAAATACAAATTGTTTTAGCTCAGAATAAAGAGCGCGCGCAATATCCTCGTATGACGTCATATAGTAATTCCCATCGCAAAGTCTTGCACGGGATACAAACCCGTAACCCCACCCCTCCCACACCACAAACTTTATACAATACCTGAATGAATGCTTAAAGGCATGCCATGATAATTCTTTCGTATGTACAGGCTCAGTCCAAAGAGGTTTCATTTATGAGTAGGTTGGCAAAAAGAAACGACAGTTGAATTATTTCTCCGTGATCATTCTCTTTTTTTCGGGAGACTAACATTTTACTGCTTTTCAAATCCTTAATTTTTGAATTTCATAAAATTCTGAATTTGATTTGTAATTATTTACATAAGCTTTATTCTAACCAAAAAAATCATGTTGATATCTCAACGGATATAATCGGTACAAATAATTATTTGAAAACACATTTAATTTTTTTTACAGCTTTCAAGGACGAATTTCAAAAAATTCTGAATAATTGTTTTGATAATTACGTAAGATTTATTTTAAAGCAAAAACCATTTAAATTTTTCCTCTGGTTTAGGATATAAGTGGGATTAATTAAAAACACGTTATATTTTTATAAGAGCTTTCAATGACGAATTTCGAAAAATTCTAAAAACGCATTTTAGATATTTACTTAAGCATCATTTAAAAAAAAAATCACCTCACTAACTGAAATGTATTAGAAGAAATCACGGATTAATGAAAAACAAATTTTACGGTTTTTTACTCTCTTAATTTTTGAATTTCGCAAAATCAAAAAATTCGCCAATATGCATTTCTTTCGGCAATATTATGAAGTTAAAAAATTATGATAGCTTTCCCGGTTAATACGATACCAGGGACTCTTTGAAAACACATTTCACCTCTTTTCACCCCTTAACCACAGAATTTCGAAAAAAAAAAAAAACATTCTTATTGGGTGCCCCGGGGCAAGGGGAAACTTCCCTCAAAATTTCATGGTTCTAGGTCCAGCGGTTTTAGCTGTGCGTTGATGTGTGAGCGTGTCAGGACACTTCATTTTATATATTAATACTAGCAGTTCCGTGCGCCTTTGCTCGCGAGTATTATTAGTAACTGATAATATTTACTTTAATTGAAAAACCTCTTTGTACACAAGATTGGTACTTCAGTCACCAAGTGTTATAGTGTCCAAGCGGCTAGTTCAACTAATTCTGCAGCAGGATAAGTAGCTATAGCTGTCCACGTGAAAAGCAGTCTTAAGTTTGTCCCTGCCACTAACAACGACTTCGTCTGAGCTCTGTGGCCTGGGCCGTATTTATAGCTCTGCCATTTTGACGTTGTGGGGTAGTTACAGGCACCTAAGGTAAGAGGTTAATCGAATGAAAACCATCTAATTTACCCAGTGCACAATGATTGGTGACGGTGCCCTCAATTATATATTTTCAAAATATTCACTTGAACTTTATTGACATTACAAAGTTTAAGTGGGTACAGGTTTCGCGGAAACGTATTTGGTGTCCCAAACTTGAGATTAGTGAGATGATATATCGACGGCTCACTGCCAAAAGTGACGAAGTCAAAACAAGTTAAAATAATAAAAATAATAGGAATATGTATATGTTGTTCACGAACAATTGCCCAAGTTTAAAGTCTATTCGTCGATTCGTACTATTGTGTCACAGTATAGTAACTTATCACATTTTTTTTAATATCTTCAATTTAATACTCTTTTTTTAACAAAATAACATTTATGACATAATCACTTTTGGCAGTATACCGACGATAGCTGATGTTGTAGAGGAACCTAAGTGGAAAGCGAACTGCAATTTTACGCCTTTTAAACGACTACATGCAAATTGCACTAATTTGATCTTCCTTGTAGTTTTTGTGTGTCAGAATTGAACGTTCGCACGCAGCTTTTAACTGAATTCGAGCTCAGAACATCCCGGAATTTAGACCTGAGTAACAAACAACTGCCTCACGTTACGTCGAAATAATTCATGAAAGTAAAATTTAAATTTAAGAAATAAAATGTTTGTGTCCTGGGTTCATAGAGGTTGCAGCCTACAACACCACGTCTCGATAGGTTACTGTAGAGAGAAATTCCTGTATAGTTTATTTCTCGCTGCTCGTTCCTGTTTTTCGGATCGTCTGCCTTGAATGTTGACCAACTTAATTTTATTCTTAATAATCACGTTACCTTATAAAGTAAAGAAAGTTACATATATTAATTTAAATACTTACGTAAGCATCACTCTGATGCGAACAGCACCTCAATATCGCTACTTGTTAGATAGATATAGCGGGTTGATGGAAAACCAATTTTGTGCTTTTTCACTCTTTTGGGTGCCGAATTTCGAAAAATTTTAAATTAACATCTTAGCCGTTTGTATAAGTATCCAATTAAAGTGTAAATGACATCGCTAGCCCATTCAGTCAAATCAATACCGATCATTCACTAAAAAAAAACACATATCACCCCTGCACAGTACTCAGAAATCGAATTTCAAAAAATCTTAAAACTGTTATGCGATAATTTCTGTAATCATCATCCTGAAGCAAAAAATAAATTGTATATCTTGTATATCTCTACGGGTTCGCGATAGATATCGAGCATTTATCTAAAACACTTTCAAGATATTTTCACCACTTAAGAGAGTAAATTTGGAAAAACCCTTAAATCACGTGAAAATACTTTTCAGGTATTTGAGTAAGCATCAATCTTAAACAAGATTCACGTCGCTATATAAAAATCAATGGGATCGATACGATCGACTGTGAGTCGAAAACATATTTTACCCAATTTTAACCGGTTTTGGGCCGAATTCGGAAAATATATTTTAATGGTACTTGGGGTATTTACAAAAGCATCAATTTAAAGCAAAGAGCACTTCGATATCTCGATTGGTTCGATAGATACTGAGAGATAATCGAAAACATATTTGGCGTATTTTCACCCCTTAACTAAAGAATTTCGAAACGCCTTGGAGTCCTGTCATACACATTGTTATAAGAAAGAAATTAAAGTAAAAATCACGACGATAGCCAATTGTGTTTCAAAGATATAGACGATTCATAAAAAAAATGTTTCCCCTTTTTACTGCTTGGGGGTCGAATTTCAAAAAATTCTAAATCTACGTTGTGGGTATTTACGTAAGCAACGTTTTGAAGTGACAACCAACTCTTTAGTCCAGAGGATTCGATAGATATCGACAGTTTATCGGAAACACATTTAAGGTCTTTTCACCCCCTCAAATGTTGAATTTCGAAAATAACCTTAAATTGGCCAATATTTCGAAAATCATTTTATAGTGCTTGCCTACGAACCCACACAAAAAAATTCACGATTCTAGGTTCAGTGGTTTAGGCTACAGTTTGATTGTGAGTCAGTAAGTCAGTCAGTGTTCATCTTAATATATAAAATGAAGTGTCCTGATACACTATCTCACTCACACACTCGTCAACGCACAGCCCAAACCGCTGGACCTAGATCCATGAAAAATTGAGGGAAGCTTCCACTTGCCCCGTAGGCACCCACTAAGAAAAGATTTTTCGAAATTCGATAATTAAGGGTGTGAAAAGGGGTGAAGTGTAATTTAAAAGAATCCTTGATATCTCATTAACCGGGAATGCTATTAAAAAATTTTAACTTAATAATATTGCACAGAGAAATGCATATTCGTAAATTTTCCGATTTTGCAAAATTCGAAAATTAAGGGGGTGAAATGCCGTAAAATGTGTTTTTCAATAATGCGTGATTTCTTCTAAACCATATCAGATAGAGGTGATTTTTTGACGTGACAACGTCTTATAATTCGATAGAGCCGGCTGCACGCACGAAAAAACATGACTCATGCGGCGTTACCTCGCTCTGAGGCGTTCCATGTAAGGCTTGAAGTGCAAGCGAGAGCGCGGAACGAGCGACAAAGAAGTACAATCGGCCTTTGCGTTCGGCAGCGTTCGACATCCGTCTCTCTCCTACTTGA
>PNEQ01090192.1:0-32355 GCA_003012365.1 Medauroidea extradentata
TCATGTACTAAATAGTAAAAAAAAAAAAAAAAAAGTTGGTTAGGTCATGAACACAAAAGAGGAAAGTAATAGGATGATGGATCAAATCCCGGTTCATACATAATTTTTTTTTTAAGTCTTAAAATTTCAGAAATTTTTTAAGTTAGTAAAATATAATTTTTTTAGTTCTTAAAATATTGTATGCGCATTTAACATGTCTAACGAAATATTTTTATGACCAACTAAATATTTGGTACTGCTAACAAAATTCAGCTATTTGCCTCAAACAAATCGAGGGAACAAATAATTTGGTACGAGCAAACAAATATTTCGTTGCCCCTCTATAAACAAATGATTTGGTTGATTCAAACAAATTTTGTTTGCACCAACAAATTTTTTTTCTCAGTGCATACCAACTAAGTTCTAGTGAATATAATTTTAAAATGCACCAAGACTATTACTCTCCTAATGGCTCTCATTGTCAGCAAAGAAAAAACCTACAACTTCAACTCGGTACTCAAGTATAGCTATGCTCACTCTTACAATATTCTGCCGTGTTTAGCCTTCATGACGTAAAACTATATCAAAATAGAATCCATTTTATACATGTGTTATACATAACATTGTATTGTTTCTTTAAGTAATAAATAGTATATGGCAAGACTATTCTGTATTTTAAAAATGGAACAATTCAGTTGATGCATTTATAGACACACTCGCACATATCGTCACAAGTTGTGAAATGTGACATGAAACATATGGTGTTGTTCAAAATAAGTGACATGCTCAAAAAATTTCAACTCTTAATCACCAACAATTGTTCACAGATATATATGTCAAATACAAATTTTCCAACTAATTTATTTGGATCTCTTCTGACCTAATTAAGCGTTTGTGGTTATGAAGATACACTGCCGTGGTTTATTGTTTCTATCAGATTGCTTATGGTATTGTTCAGAATGCTGAATAAACACATGTGCATCCTTGCAGAATTACGTCACGACACACGCGCAATAAATAAATTATATAGTAAAAAAGATCCCCATGCGCAAAACCAGTAAATACGCTCTGCTGACGTACCACATTCTTTACTGCAACCATAACTGAGTTTTACTGTTTTACCGTCAAAGTCGTATTGCGAGACAATGGTTTTAAGATAATACGATTGATCTTTGAAAGAACTGTGCAATGGGAATGCATGACTGGATTCAGTCATAATACGATTGATTAGCCAGCCATGAAAAGCTGAATCGTTTACTGTTTTCTGTTATTTATTTAATTTATATATAAATATATATATATATATTATATTAAAGCTAATGCAGGTTCTAAGCTATGTACACAAAATTGTTATTGTATAAATAATAATTGTTAAGTATAGTTGGGTTCAATTTTCCCATAAGTGGCAATATTCACATGCCGTGGTAAATGCATAAACTGTAGAGTTTTTCTATAAAGGAAAATTATTTTAAACATGTCCCTGCTGTTTCAAATCATTGAAACATTCAAAATCCATCATTTGAATAGTTTTGGAGCATAAACAATTTGAATAGTCAGTACTCAAAAGGAAAATTTAACATATGTCAATAATTTCAGGTTTAAGTGACCCAACATATACTTCAACAATAACATCGTAGTCTCTGAAGTACTCCGGTGGTCAACGCGTCGTTTGAATTTCCCGCGCTGCCGTCTGTATTCAAAGTTGGCAGTGTTTATTCAGTTACACTAGTCAAGAGATGTCAAAAGTGGACTTCCAGCAGAAGGCCAGTCAGTCGCTTGAAATTCACAATGGCATTGAGTACTGCTACCATAAAGTAGTGGTCAAATCAACGAGCTCTATCTCCAAATAACGTCAAGTGCATCAAGCAACGATAAAGGCGCAACTGGGAAGTCTTGAAATGAATGTTTACTTTCTTTATAGTTATGTGATTCTCATCCCATGAAAGACTATTGTTCGGAAATTTTTGCACACGCATGACAAGAAACATCTACTTTAACTACTATAAGAGAACCTGGATCAATTTTACATACTTTGCCCGAACGTCACCTACGGTACATTGTTTCCTACCATCATTTAGATCATATATTCAACTGGCCAAAATCCTCAGTAGTCTCTATACAAGCCCAGATAACACTAGAGCTGTCACTACTTTAATAAAAGGTATTTGATTTTACCAGTAGCCTGACTGATTGCGATATAACAGAAGTAAATCTGCCGTTAACGGCTGAAGGAGGACTAAGTGCCCATCCTCCCTTCAAGTTTGTCGACACACGTCTTATATGGTTTGTTCCTAGGAGTGTTATGAGCAAAACATTACCTAACATTGCACATATAAAAGCAACAAATTTTGCAAGATGTTTATTGGATTAATACGAACGTTTTAATTCGTTGTCTGTTATTACTTCACCTGAGAAGAGAAAATTTCCTTTAAGTAGAACTCCAGGCGGGTTAGTGAGGGGAACTACTTCTGAAATCAATTCGAGGGCTTTAGTTAAAAAAAAATGTACAAATTGGTTTGCTTTAATCGCAGTGTGCAAGCATTAGGTTAGCACTCTGAACCCCTATGCTGAAGGGCGAGTCATATCCAGTATCTGCCATCACACGCACACACACACGCACAAACAAACATATATATATATATATATATATATATATATATATATATTACAATTTAGACAATGAGACGAGTCACAACAGCGCTATAATTTTGCTTCACTTCATTCCACACCGACATAGTACCCAAGTAATAAAGTAATTGTGAATAAGTTTTGCTTTCTCACGTCTCTCGCCTGAAATGTAGGGATTGACTATTACGTACCGAATATTATACCTTTATTTTTTTTCTATTTATTTTATTTTTTATTTATTTATTTTTTTTTTTTTTTTTAGTGGCTTCAGAAAAGACATTTCTGGTTTCAGTCGGTTCACTATTTTGTGTAGTTTACGATCTGCTAGGAACAATTACTACCTGATCGTGGAATCATTTCAATCGAGCTGCTTCGCTTGTTCTCTTTAAGTTAACTGCCGCAACATGCACAAAATTCTGTGGGGTTTCTTAATTACGATTTACGAGACGAAACAAGATTTTAACTCCTTGGAAGTTAGTTGCTGTGGTATCCCGATATAGAATCAAAACTACCTTTGGAACATAATAACTGCTTCTGTAAAATATTTGTCGCTAGGAATTTCTTTCATCAAATTATAGGACACATAAAAAAATTGCATAACTTTTGTGAAGTTTCGTTGCCATAAATGCAAAAATGTATTCCACATTTCACGTATAACGGACAATAAATTAATCGAGTACGGTAGTAACTGGATTAGTAGACATATGTGAATCGGGGTTAAGAAAGTCTTCAAATAATTAGTGTTTCTTCATATGCCTTCGTTTTATAAAATTGGATCCACGTAATCAGGTACATGAGTAGTAACCAGGTAAAAAATATTTTGATTTATATAGTTCTCAGCCAGGCCGGATGCTTGTTTTTCAATGCGAGACACTTTAAACAATTAGGGATGCTGTGCTATAACACAAATAATAATACGAATTTAAAAAATTTTATTTGATAATCATATAAGTAACGAATTTTCGTATGATGTGTTTTCTAAAGCAGTTCATATTGAAGAGATATTTACCTATTATTCCTGCATTTGGTAAATAGTCTATTAAATGACACACATTATCTTATTATATATATTTTTAACTGCTGTATCAGTTTTTTTTTTATAGGTTTGAGGCTACAATGTTACCTCACCCTTCATGCGTAAGATAAAATGAACCGCTGCATTTCCTGCAATGTCAGGCGAACTACTATTAAGCTTACGAGACAATATACGACATAAACGGAATAGTTTTAATTTAAAGAAAATTTATTATTTTTATTGTTAAAGTGACCATTTTGTGCATAGTTTAGCAAGTCTCAGCTTTCTTTATGTGCACGCTAGCAATCTTAAAGAGACCTAGATAATAATTATTTTAGTCACAGGCAAACAGTCTAATACAGTATAGAAAGTCTCTGCTCACTTTGTAACCATGCCGGGAAAAGACACCATAAAGTGCTGACGCGTACCTTAAGTGAGAATGTTGAAGTACGGGTCGCTCGCCTCCTTCGTTACTGAGTGTCTTCCGGCCCTGATGTACTTGCCTTGTACATGCACTTATGGGTTTTTTTTTTGCGGATAATTTGAACCCTTCTTCGCCTTTGCCTTATCAGGAACATAGGGCACAATAGCTTCCCTGTGGCAGGAGAAAATTATTCTTCCTATATTCATAAGCACTTCTGTCAGACTCCCCTGCTAAGAAAACGCCAGCCCCCTAGCAGGGAATTGATTCTCTGCAACGTTCCTATTATGTCCTCGTCCTTGTTTCGCCCCTTGTGCGCAGGCTGCCACGTGATGCGGTACATTTTTTTTTTATCGGGAGCACAACGCCCTGTGAACCTCTACTGTCTGTCACAACGCAGGGGTTCCTTCGCCTTAGTTAAATATAAGATGTCGCTCTTTACATGCGCGAGGCCCCACAGCATTGAATTTTCAACCCTTCATTCTCTTGTTCTCTCTGACACGCTTCTTTTCCCTAGGGAATTTGTTTTGCAGTCATACCAACTCATGGTAGCTAACTTTATACACACTTCCTGAGAAAACTATAGGAATTTGTTTCCTTTGATTTGACCTCACAAACTGTGAAACGTTTTTTTTTTACGCATTATTTTCAGTTAAGCTCGCGCAGTTCCAGCATATGTCTAAAAAGATAGTTTCGTGTAACCTAAAAAAAATTTATGCAGGTACTTTAATAAAGCATTTCTCGTTATATGCGTTGAAGGGAATTAGTATTTGTTTCTCTCTCAGTAAGTATCTGATTACTAATTGAACTCTTATTTAAGAAGTCACGGGACTTTTTTTCTGGAATAGTGTTGTCGGAAAGCAAAGAAATTTACGTTTTTCGGAACGGTGTTCGGGCAAATATAGCCTACAGGAAGATATCGTTGTACCTAGTAAGCCTACATTCCAATAATCCAATAATCTGATGCAAATAGTTTTTATTAAGTTATAATGAACCGCGTTTCAATAACCTTAACGTTCCCGTAATAAAGTAACTGCAGTGTTCCCGTCCATGTATGATAAAATCAGTTTATAAATTGCAATTACGAAACGAGTATTTAACACATTTAGGTAAGAAATTATCAAATTATTATTTTTCTAACGATTTATATTGAATAATAAATTGAAAAGTAATTTCTCATGTTTCTAGACTTAAAATATTACAACAGCAGACTGCAATGTATATACACTTAATTAAACGTAATCCAGACTTATCACTGCGTTATATATTTAGTACACAGTTTTCTGTTCACCATGCAAACACCGCACCGACATGCGATGTTAGCCATGTCTGATACTGACTGATATGCTCAGAAATCTGTTAAAAATTGTAAAATTTTAGGTCATCTCAAGTAGGTAGTTAAGATGACAATCTGGATATTCTAAGCCGTTCCGTTACGCTGCAAGCTTCATTAGCTAGCATAATTATAATTTTTTAAGGAAATTTACTACTGCGACTGTAACTCGGCGTTTATGAGGAGGTTTTAACACGTCTTCGATACCGAAATCAATAAAAGGGAAAACCACAGTTTATACAAAAATCAATTTGACAATCACGTACAAGCCCTGCCCAACACTCTAACCCATAATCCGTTGTGTGTCTATAAAGTATGAAATCACACACACTATTAAATTAGAACTTACTACATAACTTCACTTGTCTCAAATAAAACACGTTTCATAGTCTATCGCCTATAAAATTTATGCAAAGTATGGAGAAGACTTTTTTTGTCACAATGTATGGTGAATAGCAACATTTTTCTAACAAAGAGAAATGTAAATAAAACAGTTCAGAAAAACTGGCTATGTACAAGCATGTTTTATTACCAAAGTTGATTGTTTAATTTCGGTATTTCAAGTTTTGTTGAATCTTTTCCTCTGTGTGGCAGGTGAAGAGAATTAACACAAACACTATACGTAGCCACCATTTTGGAAATAATAATTACTAGTCATTTTCATATCACTTGAAACATTATGTGAGATGGAATATTAGGTGTATAACAGCCAATTCTTAAATCTTAGAAGAGAGACGTGAGATGGCAAAATGTCTTCACAAGAGTATTCTGAGTTTGTAACACGGTCAACGGCGAACTGGCAGCTGAACTATAGCTCTGCGTGGACTCGTCACATTGCCCAGTTTAAATATACAAGTTAAGAGGGACATTTTCTAAGACACTGTAATATACGTTTGTAGACGCTGGACATGACTCGTCTTTCAGTTCAGGGTTAGAGTGCTAACATGACGCGTTAAGACAAAATAAGCCAATTTGCACAGTTATAAACTGCACCATCGAAATTATTTTAGAAGCGGTTCTCCTTAGTACACTGTCAGGTGAGGTACTGAAAGACAACGCTTTAAAACGTTCATAGAGATCCAAAAATCATATCACAAAGCGGCTTGCTTTTATCGCTATGTTCAAGGTTAGGGAAATGTTTTACTTTTAACACTATGAACCACATATATATGTAGGACAACCCATATATGACGAGTGTCGAGAAACTTGAAGAGGGGAGGGTCACTTAGTCCTACCATAGCCTTTGTACACGGCAGATTTCCTTCTGTTATATCGCATTAAAGTCTGGCTGCTAGTAAAATCATATACATTTTACTAAAGTAGTGACAGCCCTAGTGTATCTGGGCTGGTATAGAGACTGTTGAAGGTGTTGGCCAGTTGAATATATGAACTGAATGAAAGTAGGAAACAATGTATCCTTGGAGATGTGGTCAAAATGTGTTATATTAACCCAGATTTTCTTATAGTATCTAAATAAGATGTTTCTTACTATGTATGTGCAAAACTTCATCAGTATTTTAACTTAATGAATAAGCAAAGGGGTTGGGGGGTTTCTATAATAAAATATTTACGTTTGCTCTTTTGTGTATTTATCATACTTTGATGTGTTATTAAATATTAAGCATGCTTGGAAATGTGGATGTAAATTATGATTAACTCAAAATTATGTACAGAATGATTATCCTAAATGTATTAATTCTGACATAGATATTTCAGAAGGCACGTGAACAATTTCATTTCCTAAGGTTCACAATCACATATCACCACAATAACCGTATTTTTCTGAAACAATTTGTTTCTTCAGATGATAATTAAGTGGCAAATTTTACGTTAATATTCGAAGTGAAAATAGCCAAAAAGAATCTGAATAAATTCATTATAGTATTTAAATAACTTAAGTTTTCACATTGGCTAAAATCGAACGATGTTTCAAATAATGAAATTGTTACTTTTCGAAGGACAAATCATAAAGTAATAATTGTTATGGAAATAATGTAAGCTTTAACTTTCAAAATAATTTAACTCAAAATACTATAATTGAAAAAAATATATATAAATAAATTATCAAACTAAATAATATAAACATGTGGCTCTTAAGGGCAGACTTCTGTCTCAAAACAATATCAACATACACGAAAGATACTGTGATAGCAATACACCTTGAATATTGTTACACTCATCCTACCTGTAAAATAATACGATTACCCCTTAAAGTCGCATAGTTAAAGTTATAAGGACACAAAGACTCCATGCCTATTCAGTTATTTGAGCGAAACGACAACGATGTCTCACTTACAGTGTTCTTTAAACGCGCTAGATACTCAGACACAAATAAACTAGCAATATTGTATTTAATTGCATTTGTCAATAACTAGTATCCAGTGTTTAACTGAAAAAAAAAATAGGGTATAGCAGTAAATAAAGCAAGTTCCAGCAGTATATTATAACTGTCTATACAATGTTTCTCTGTTGTCGGGTTGGCAGGTAAGACGTAAGACATAATATATCATCGTCAGCGATGATGTTAAGACTCGGTACCAGCTCAGGAATAGAGAACGGATGGGCCATGACTTTAATTAAGAAACTATTCCAACATTCGCCAGGAGTAATTTTGGAAAACCTTGAAAAACTGAAATCAGGACAGCATGTTCAACGTTTTAACACTGAAAACATATTTGTTGTATGTTATGACGACTACTTTATACATAGTAAGCTAAATACGACCAAAAATCTAGCCATAGTAACTTAAAAAGTATTTTAAGCAGTGCTGTCCATTATAAAACTAATTTGATTATTTAGTGCTAAATAGTGGTAAAATATTACGAAGAAACACGATTTGAAGCAGTAAGAATGTAAGAATAGGAACTATTTATTTTTTAATTTTAACTGCGCTGGAACGCTATTAGAGGTAGAATTACCACAGCGAAGATAGCTGAGGTAGAACATTACAAGCTCCTGAATGCAGGTCAGACACGCAAACGCATAACCAATATCGTTCCGTCAAAATTGATGAGTTATAACTTAACAGAAGTACGATCAAAGAAGAGGTGAAATCAGAGTTCTCAGGAATAATATCATGTTAAATACGGTAAATATTTAGGACAACTAGTTAAATGATGTTTCATTGCATCAAGAGCAATCTGACAGCCAACGTTTGAAAAATCTATAATCCGCTCAAAATCGCAAGTCGTAAAATCTGGCTACGTGTAATATTTATGCCAGGCACCCTTTCTGAATTGTTTTACAAAATATGGCTAGTAATAAGCTTATTCACATAAGCAAACTGTTAATGTTTCTTAGTTTATTGTACAAAATTATTTTTAAATGGAAAATATCAAAGTTAGGCAGCTAACTGCATTACATCTCGTCAACAGCGAAGTCGTTAGAGACGGTGACAAAACTTAATACAATGACAGGAGCTGGGAGAGGAGTCATCCATGACCATTGTTTATGAATCATCCCAGCATTCGTTCAAGCGATTTCGGGAAACAATGAAAAGCCGAAATCAGGCATACCGGAGCCGGGAATCGAACCCGGGCCCTCTCGAATGCGAGTTCAATGTGTTACCGTTACGCCACCTCACTCAGTGCAAACATAAAAAAACTATTTATTGCAACGAAGAACACGAACATTTTTCTAAAATTTGAACATTCTTTAATAACATTTTGCACGACGAGAAATTCTGTTACCTTAAATAATTATTTTCGTAAAATTTGCACAATATTTATTATGTTCCCAAGGTTATCTTGATCAATAAACGTCTTCATCAGTATTGTACTACCCCTACTTTAATGTTGTAAAACTGCCAAATCTGAGATTTTATAAACTATATTTGAGGATAGTATTTAAACAAATTATTTTAGCAGTATCCGTTACAACGCACATTCAAATTCATTTTAAGTCACTCCTATAAAATAATAAATGAACACTTTCAAAGTTTCTTATTTTATTGCAGCACATACCAATTTCAGTTTCTGAATTAAAATATTTATTAATAGAAACTCAAAGACTCTCCCATTTCTAAATATTGCACAAGATGTCAAACTGATGGTCCTTACCAAGAACCACCTCATACTACCAAAAACGTTTATGCAATAACTTTAGAGAAGATTAAATAAACAAATTTTTATGATAACGCAACTGCTCCAAATAATAACATATCGTTACAAAATATTGTATGACAGCAGTACAGCGCGTGTGATATTAATTTTTAATAATGCCAATGTTATGGTGAAATACTGCCAATATCTTTTTTTATTAAATTTTATTATTGTAGTTTTGTAAAGGTAGTGTTATTGCAAAATTGAATTTGCGATTATTTATCAAAATTTTTAATTTTCTGTATTAATTTTCTATATTCTGCCAAAATTTATATTAATAATAATTATGTAATGTTATTATGAATAAGGAATCACAGCAACTGTCGATATTTCCAACCATAAATCACATCAATATATTTCACTGTCTCTGTTACATGGGCATCATGGTTTTCACACGTGAACAAACGGAATTCATCAACACTCACGACTTTCTAACGTGGCGCTTATTAAATCATTAAGGTCAGGCCTAAAAATTATAATTTGCCATAAGTAGTATTTAATTCAATTTTCTTTGCATGGTACTTGCTTATTTCATGTAAATGTTTTGTTTATTATGACAGTTTTATTAGCAATTCAGTATATATGTAAATATTTACAAGAACGATATTTTAATGTATTTAGATAGTATTTTTCATAAAATCATTCAATTGCGCCTACCTGTTCATATTTAGAAGGAATTATGAAAGTATTATATTGTTGGTTTTACAACATTTTGTACGTTGTTTATATTTTTATGCATATGCCGGTCTTACATATTTCTTAATTTTTATTAGCTAAGTATCTCTATTTATTTAATATCTAATAGTTTTATAGTTTTTTGTCCATTTACCATTATTATTATTTATCAGATTAATAAAATGCATGTTGTTTATATGTATCTGTAATATGAATTGTAAATATAAGACATTGCTACATGCCCCAAGGGCGTTGGGTACATTCTAGCGCGTTGTTTTATATTTTTGTGGGATTCTAGTCGATTACTAAACTCCAAAATGTGCACTATTTTCACAAAGAAAAACTCTTTTGGTTAAATGTTTTTACGTAATTTGCAACTGAAGTCAGAATTCCTAGTTTTTCCGTGTCCATTAAAAGGAGAAATGAGACACTAACAACCATGAAACTTTGAAGGTACGATTTCTGCATCATTGCCTATTCGAATAAATGTCTATGATTTTTTCCAAGAAAAATCCTTTGGTATTTATTTAAGTCCATTAAATATGTCTCAAAATGTCACTGCATTTAGTTGTACTGTTTTTCTATATAATGACTTGCCAGTTATAGCTAAAAAAAAAATGTTGGAATGTACAAAGTTTTTGTTCAAAAGGAATTTTTGGTTTTCTTAATGTGATTACACAAAAACGTGAAAATCATGACTGACAGCATATTGTACAAAAAATATGCAACCAAAACGTGTTTTACTTTGTGAAATCTGTACATCTTTTTAAGTTTACTTAGTAACCAGAATTTCAATATAGGTGTGAGTATATATATATATATATATATATATATATATATATATATATATAAATATATATATATATATATTTAATGGGATGGAAGGTATACATCGTCCTTAAATTCACCATGCATTAAAGACAACAAATTAATAAATAAACCAGTGACAGAGACGTATTTAATATTTTATGTGGCGTAGAAGGACAATATTTTTCCGTTTTACGTTTTCGATACAATTTCATATAAGCTTAGATGTTACTCAAATGTATTTATTCTCACACGCATTAACACCGCGAAATACATTATGAAGCCAGAAATGTTATTATGTTGTATATTAACATTTTCCGATATGTTGGGTTTAGAGACGCTGCTCTGCGGGCATTCTGTTATTTCACAGCGATCATGTAGGGCATGTGATCCAGCAGACCGACAGCTGGATGGGAAGCAGGCAAATGGAGACCGGAAACACTGGAAGGCACACAGCGACCGGCTGCGGACTATCGATTACCGAGACCCCGGTCTGGCTACTTTGCTACTCGCGAACATCGTGATTCGCAGATATGTTCACCCCTGCCTTCCCGTACCGTAACATGTCAACTAAGGCCGCGCGAAATACAACTGGTAATTGAGTTGTTTAAATATTTAATTCACCCGAGTTAACATTCAATAAACATGATGTAATCGGTAGCCTAATTTTAATATTTTAAAAATGTAACGAAGCTTGCTGAATACAAAATGGGCCACAACGTTCCAGTTGCACCATATTTCATTTCTGAATGTCTTATTAGACCACAGCGAAGTTTTACATGCAACGTTTACAAAATGCCGCTGGCGCTTCGTTGTAGGGACAGGAATGATTCGCTAGTTCAGTGACCGACATTTTAGAATCCACTGTCCTATTCATACTCGAGCCCGCCTATTCGTTCATTGTCTATTGTTCCAGTGAGTGGTAGCTATTGTACAAATGGTCGGGGCTTGTGTATAAATAGTACAATGGGTTCTAACACGCATGACGTTGAACTAGCGAAAAATTCCTTGCTCTCGATATACGTCAATTCCGCAGATACATTCTAGGTCAGGTTGAACGCCAATAACGTATACTTCACTGGCAAGTCTATTATTAGCCTATGGCTCTTATGTCACGCCTTTGACTATAGCAAGCCAGTAGCTAATAAGGAAATAATTAATAAGACTGCCACGAGCTACCCGCTTGTACGGTCACAAGCAAATCGACTGTTGCCAGGGCATGTGGCGGACTTAGAAGTCTACGCTGCTGCCAGATTATTCCACGAAATTCACGCACCTCGTGATTGAAAATCTTTGTTCTGACGAAACAAGACTGCGCGTACGCCTAACTGAACGTCGATTGCCCAGTTCAAAAGTGAAACAATTCAAAAATCTGTATTTTTTTGGTTTGGCTCACCAACACATAGACAGAAGTGTACTCTACCCTGTTGAAAAGAAAAACAAAAACTAAAATCGCCATGTTTTAATAACGTGTCACTTTATTCTGATTGCCAGTAAATATCTAGAAATTGTATTTATTTTAATTTAAAGTGTGATAATTTCAGCAAAGTCTGATTATAAACATTTTAAACAACTTAAGTGTGTTTAAAGCCTGTGTACTTTTGCTTAAAATTAACACCAACCAAATATGTAAATTAGCAGATGTTTCTGAGTAACGGATATCATTCTATATGCATTTGACTCAAAACTGGAAACTTGTAGTTTATTCCGTTTTAAACCTAGACCATCGATATACAAATTATTTACGGATACCAGGAAAATAATAGGTCTACAGTTAAATATTGCTGAGAGATGTACAGCTTCACGCAACTATGTGTGAAAAAGTTATTTATTTCTAATGTTAAATACAATTCTCCACATGTCATAGATACTTATAAAGTCTTATTTGCAGAAGTTTGTAACAGCTGTTAGTAATAACAATATCGAGTAATGAGTAAGCCCGAGAGGCTGGCACTCAACCTAGGAGACTACAGCATCCGCCATTCTCTGACAGATGACATGAAACAGTCCTACAATGCAGAAGCGATGCAATGCAAGGGCGGGGGGAACGGGAGTACGCCGAGAAAACCTGCCGACCGACGGCAACGTCCACCACGTTTCCCACGGGACTGACCCCACCGGGGATCAAACCCGGATCTTCGGGGGTGGAAGAGGCCGAGTGGTCTGACCAATCGTCTACCGCGGCCCTTGTAGCGGTTAGTACAAAATTTTTAAATACATATTATTGAATTCAGTGGCGTTTTGAGCTATTGGGCTGCAGAGAGGCAACCTCTCCCGATTAATTGGGAATTACAGTAAATAATTTTCATTTTCACAACTGGTGTTACAGAAGATAATTTGTAATGATACATTTTGACCTACCTATTCGCCAAAACCGTCAGCCGATCGCGAAGTCTAAGGAATGCGAGAAAGGTTTCATGATTTACTAGTGTACGAGTCTCCAGCCTCGGGCGGTCTGAAACTAGGCAGGGCTGTGAGGCGAGCAGCCCGTCTGACCTTGTTGGCGCATACGCAGTGCGCGCCCCGGTCTGGCGAACCCTTTATGAAGGGAGGCGAGCGAGGGTGTCTGGTTTTTGGCGCGCATGTGAGCTGCTAGCAAACCAGCCCGGGGAGGGGGCCGCTCCGACTACTTGCACGCAATTGGCTGTCAGCACATGACGTCACGAAGCAGAGACCCCGAACAGTGCGCCACGCTACACTGCACTAACAACAGACGCAACTTGTCACTCAACTCGCTCGTTTCGCGACATCACTGCAGTCAATTGTACCAAAATGCCATTACCTGTCCTACACACCGTGACGCTTCCTGCGAACCTTTCATATTTTTCGTACGCGACTTAGTTAATTATTAAAAAAAATTCTAATATCGTAACTACATTTTCACTCATAACCCATCTGAAACACGTTTTAAACAATCTGGTCTAAAATAGCACGTTTCTGCGTATATGGAATTTTTAAACCTATCACGCCAAAAAGAATAGTTCATTTATAATATTCTGTCATATAATCGCCTCAAATTGCAACAGTTTTCTCGAGGCGGAATGATAAGTTTTAGATGTTGCTTCTTCATGCCAAGACGTTACAGTAACCATTTTTGGCAGCCAATTATTTTCACACAAATTATAACGTACTTCATACCAAATTATAGATTAATATCAACTTAAAAATACAAAGCAAATAGAAGTGACATTGTTATTAATTTTTAAAGAACAGGCTTTATAGCCGAGCACTTAAACGAACCAAATTGCAGAGAAGCAAAATATTAAACTCATAGACGAAAATTTCAAATCTTGATTTTCTGGGCCACCACCATAACCATTTATCAAATACAAAGGTTTTTTTTTATTGGACATCCTTTTCAGATACCTTCAAATTTTGTCTTATTTATTATTCTGCAGTAGACGAGACAATGCCATAAACAAACGTACCCTCCCTATACGCGAGTATTTCGTAATAGGGGGAATTACCATTAGAATTTATAATTCTTTATCTATTATCTCACTAAATTTATTGAGATATTTAGGCGGCTTTTAATATTTAAGGTCTTAGCGAATTATTTTCTTTTTTTTTTTTCTTTGTATTTTAATAATGTATAAATACCTTTCTTTATATTTATAAAAATCGTTGTTTGAAGTCTCTAACCTGCCTCCTTGTATATTGCCCTTACCCTATATCGGCCGTTCACGATAAAGTGAGCACTGTATAACAAGTTATTGCGAAATTTGTTCTAAGAAAAGAACGACGAATGAACTTCACGTACAAGTAACGGGTATCCACACATTAGTTCAGTGATCATTTAGTTGAAACGTGTTTTTGACTTAATATTTTCATTTTCAAATACAGTGAGATGTAGTAAAGTTTAAAGTTAAAAAAAAAAAAAAAAAAAAAAAACCGCGAACTATAGTGCATTAAATTAACGGTGCAGATTTTGTTAAATGTGAAACGTTGTGATTTGTGAACCTTAAAAACAACTGAGCTATGATGTCAATCCGATGTGTGGACAGCACTCTCTGATGTGATTTCGACTTGGCGTAACTTTCCACTTGCTACTTCAAGTGCTCAACACAGTAATCCAAAGGCGTGTTACATTTGTTAAAATTATGTTTGTGGATTTTGTGAATTTTGTTCTAAAAAAAATTCAAGTATTCCAAAGGTATGTTATATTTGTTAAAATTATGATAGTGAATTTGTGAATTTTGGTCAAAAAATTAATATCTTGAAATTTTTTTAACTGTTTCAGAAAAAGGAAAAGCGTAACTGCTTAAAACGTTACTTTATTTCCTCTACTAGGGGCAAGGGCGGCCCCTTAACGGAATGTTTCTTTAAATAAATATTAATACATTTACCAAAATTATATTCAATGTTTAGGTATGATAATTCCTAAAATAGCACCTTTTTCACCTTGAAATCCAAATTAAATCCTTTTGTTGGGGGATAAATGGTCCTCCTCGTATGCAGCCCTACCTATGTCAAAATCCACGAGCCGCAACTGATTGAACTCTGTATATGTTAAAATTGTTTTTTATTGGCAGTAGGCACTAAGAAAATGCGACTAGTGACAAAAAATTGTCTTTAGGCAATAGTTACGAAACTATTAATAAGATTTATTTTAAATAAAGGATTGAAACAATAAAATTCATATAAAATACCAATCTTAATTTTTGTTTTCATATTGCAATATTTAGGTCTATATAGTAACCGAACTTAAAAAATATTTGAGTTTTTATTTTTAAAATCATTTTTACATCCATAAACCTCTACGCGAGATGATTTTGGACAGTAAAATAATTTTGAAATCAAGACGCGAGTATTTTTTTTTAATTCTGTTATTATAGAGACCTGGATATTATTATATTAAAACTACATAAATTTAAGTTTTCCATTCTATGGATTTTGTGGTTTGAAGCTCTTTTTTTAATGCCGTTTTTAACTTTTTTCTCGAAAGCAAAGCATACTACCTCCTAGTGCTGTATAAACCGACATCCATTAATAATATATCTACTCGACGAAAAAGTCCCATAGAATTATGATGAGTAGTTCAGACTTTATCGAAGATTGAGTATTCCAGTAGTTCGCTCGATATTTTACCTTTCCGTACCCCTTAAGTATCCAAATTATTAGTAAAAGCTATCTTCTGGCCATATTAACCATCGCATGCCAAGTCTAGGGTACATAAACTATAGGAAAACGTATGCATTTAATTAGCACTATTCTTCTCATAAACTCTGTAGACAAACATTAACTTGCCGATAACTTTACTTACTACTTTTAACTACTAATATTGCATGCATATACGGTGATATTCACGACAATAAGGCTGCGTTTAACCTGAGATAGCTCCTGAAAACGATAAATCTCTGAGGGTTACAATGTTAAGTGCTTGCCTGCGTTTTACGTTGGACCGTAATAAAACTGTCTTATTGGAAGTGAACTCATCCTCGCTTTAATTCACTGCGGCAATTTTCCTCGCTTACAAGAAACTGCATCAGTCTGTAAACTTTTTATGACTCCGATACCATGTCTCTACTGAAGAGAGTTTCAGTTAAGAGCACTCACTTGCACAGTGAAACGAAGGGAAAGTCGACATTCTCCTGCATCATCTGAATGTTATCAGGGGTTGCCAAACAGTTCTTACGACACACGCATATGCAGGTAGGCGTAACAAACACCATTGTTTCACAACGTGCATACGAGTATTTTGTCACGCAAGTAAAGACTTCCTTAGATACAATTAAGTGTTGTCAATGACAGATATTATTTTGTACGAAATTGAACAATATCAAACTTGACCAGGAAGACATAAATATTTAGGAAATGAATTAATTTTCGTTAGCTAAATGGCAAGATTTAGTTTGCATACGAAATACAATTACTGTGTATCTGCAACCGTTTAAGTAAGAATTATGCCTATGTTTGAGGATTTTAAATAGAGTATCTAAAGTATATAACCACTAGTCGGCAATGCATATTCCACACGACACGAGACACTGGAGAAATTCTATGTGATTGAAGATCGTGTGTGTAAACTGAGAAAATATCGATTTTTTTTTTCATGCATAAATCAGACACTAACGATCGTTATTTTGTACTATGGGGCTCAGAAATGAAAGTTATTACTACGACGCAGAAGATGTTTACGGAAATGATTATCAAATTTCATCAATTGGTTCCTTAACTTAGAATACTCATTGTACGTTCCTGTGCCATTTGTACAGACTTGGACGTAAAAATTACAGATATATTATCCATTACTACTAGATTGACAGTCGCATTACAGTCATCACTGTATCATTTATAGGCCTGGGTTTGTTACGGAGTTATTCTGAAATGTATAAGTAATTTTACACATTACAAGTTAATATGTACGAGCACTTAATAGGGCGGGATTATTGAGATCGGAACTCGTAACCATAAAACTAAATTTGAGGTCGCGGGTAAATGAAAGGACTTATGAATAATGTAAAATTTAAAATAATCATTCAATTGTACAATAACTTTATAACTTGCCCCTAAATGAGCAACAAAAGACATTAGAAGCTCACAGTACAGCTGTGAATTCTCGGTGGTGGATTGGACCTATTTAACATTATATGGCCAATACATTAAGGGCGTTCGAGTGCAATAAAAAAATTATTTTATATTTCTATGAAATATTGTTAGTTTTGTAGACGATACTTGTGAGTACATTTTACTCTTACGAAACAATTTTAATCAAGCAATTAATGAAAACCAACTGACCTACTTAAACAAAATAATTCACTGTGAACTTATATCCAATGAGCTTATGATGACCGTAAAAGGGTTTTAGGCATCACATTGTAAGCTTTATATTATTGTTTGAAAATGTACCATAAGTTCCCAGGAGGACGGATGGAAAACGTCGGTATGTGTGCGAGAGTGTGGTGCGCCTCGTGGAGCGCCCTAGTGGGGGGCGCGTGAGTTAAGGGCTTGTTCCCGAGTTTTTTTTTTTTTTCAGACTGGGGCCAATAACACAAATATTTTTTAACCAAAAGTTTTGAAAAAATTTGAGACAATGTGCAATCACACGATGCACAATACTGTGGACGCGTTTTTTAAAATAATGTACCATTCGCCAGCAAAAAAATAATTTCCTTCATTTTTGCTTCTTTTCACGACGAAAAACGTGGTACTTTGGGTAATGAAATCTAAAAAACCATTCAGTATAATTCTACAAAAAATTCAGCTACAAATTATAACATATACGTGTCAAAACTGTGCAGCGAAACTTTGATATGAGTATTAGGTAGCAATAAAAAAATATTTTCGAAATCACTGCAAAACTCCGTAACAAGGCCTTAAGGTAGGCCGGGTTCGTGACCATTGTAGGCCGGGAGTCGCTCGAGCGAAGCCGGTGTGGACGCACGAATTACGCCGCGCGGAGATATACGCAGTACGGGCAGCAGACGTAGCAGTCAGCGGGAATGTAACTGCGGGCTCCGGTTTGTCGTGGTACTTTCGCAGAGTTTGCAATGATGGAATACATTACAAAATAGCGTTAGGAAGTTGTTGGCGTTGCAGCCAAGTAAGATGGAAATTGTGGGTGGCCGACATGCAGCAGAAAATTGGGCCGCTTGCTAGCATCAATATGGGTAGGCGGTGTATCGGCGAAAGCTGGTTTAGGACGTACCGTGATTCTTAAATATTGTATTGACGTGAGCTACTGTGTTCTTGCAGTGTAAATTAAGTGTGACAAAGTGTACACTTTTACAGTCAGTTCGCGACAAAGGTTTGTCGTCTTCTTTGCATTCACAAAATTTTAAAGTCTGCCACTATACTAATTTGGCTTCGCATTTGCAACTTAAGAGGGCGTGGTACATAATTCAACGATAAAAGCATTAATCTATAACTGTAGGTTTCTTGAAGCCAATTTGCGAAAATTAAACAATAGCAATCCTAGATTATAGTTTTAGCCAACGTTTTAAACAAAATTGTTTCCAATGTTACGAACTTCTGAAGCACAATCTCTGACGCCGGAACCTCGTGCATTTAACTGAGGCGCAAGAGATCACGCGTAACGAATTAGTAATCCTGGATAAATATTTACTCATAAAGTTGGCAAATACCATTATCAAGGATTGTCATTGAGTATTTTATCCATATTGGCTTTTAAAAAAGCGTAGAAATCAATTGACGTTTTCAGCGTTTGTTTATCTTCTACGCACTCTTAAGAAGACGTCACTTGCGGCGGAATAGCAGCTTTTGTTACGTTGGAACTATGCTAAGAGTTTCGCTCGGATAATGCTGGAGCATTATACCTTAAAAGTATTAGCTCCGTATTGATCGTCAGAGCCTTAATAGTAAAAGTGCAGGTATGTGTGGACGTGATTTTTTATTTGCTGACATTTATCATCGGTGCTTCAATAAGTGTGGCACTGGATTAATAGGCAACATACAAGCCCATAAATAAATAATTGATATTTTTTCTGGTGTTTAGGATTTGTTCGTGCAGAAGCATGAAAAGTATTGAATTATTCCGACGTCGTTTTATTTGTAACAAGTTTTTTTTTTGTAAATCACCATAAAGATTAAGCAGGGTGTTATAACAGAACTGTAGAGTAAGATAGACTGTGCAAAATACTTATGGGAAGGAATATTTAAATAACTCATTCTATGTTAAAAGAGTTCCATTTTTTTATTTGCAAATCTTGTTGAGGACATTATAACTATACTTAAAATCATTCAATATGCCAGATGTGTATTATATATAAAATTGTAGACTGCTTTTTTTTTAATTCAACATGTTTTTCTAAATTGGTTGCATAGTTGGCATTTAACTTATCCTCCGTCCTGTTTGCATAACTTTGTTTTGATTCTACTCAGCGCCGGTACGCAATTAATCGTTAAAAATGTATGATTTGGTTTTGTCCCCGTTTGTTTACAATTGTTACGCTCTCTTTGGTTGGTGGTTTGATAGGGTAGTGCAGGGGGGGGGGGGTAAAGTACTTATAGGCCATTTGAAGCTGAGTATAGTAAGGGGCCCTTACGCTAGGGCGCAGCACAATCGAAATTTTCAACCAATCATTGCCCAGGACGTCTGCTACGTATGAACCAGAGGCCATGGCCGCCATTTTATAAGGAATGTTTACTTTATTGTTGAATTTTCGTAGCTCTTGTGAGAGTATATAAGTTTATTTCATTATCTTTAAATTTTAGTTTTTTTCCTGAATAACCTATGAAGAATGATGTGCGTTTATTTCATTCACATTTATAGTAGGTAGTTGAATATCGAGAAGAGATGATGACTCGGAAAAATTTTTGCTGTCTGCCGGTTTGCAAATCGTTTTAGACACAGAATACCTATTTCTTCAGGTTCATTACGTAAGAAATGGCTTGAAAGAACTGGAAACAGAAAACTTGTTTCGTAGCCGAAAGAGACAGTAAACTACTACAGAATTTGTGAGTCATTTTTTTTTTTCGCATGCTGTGATCCTGGCACGAAGCGTCTTAAAATTTACAGTTTACCATCAGTGAATTAACCAGGTAAGTCCTAGATGTGTGTATTATCTTATAAATGCTTTTTCATGTTTTTCTTTCGGAAAACTTTATTGGATTTTATTTGTGTGCAGGGTTTGTGGAAGACCATCACTGCAGAATTCATTTTGTTATGGACGTGCAGCAACCGCAGTTAATTGCTAAGGTAAGCTACCTTTATTGTTTGAGAAATTCTAGTTTTCTAACTTCGAAATTGTCTGTTTTTACGTTAGGTCAGGTTATGTTTCATTGGTTAGGTTCGGTTATTTTACCATTAAAGTTGTACACTTTTCGTTAGTTTAGGTTAGGTAAGGTTAGATAACCTAAGCTTACTTAAGGTAATATAGCCTAACATTACCTAATCTAATGAAAAATGAAAAACTTTCTGGCGAAATAACTTAACATAACTTAAATTAACTTCCTAATTTAACATACCCAAACAAAAAAAAAATATATATATATTTTTTTTTTAATTTGTAAACTGCAATTTTCTTTTCGTATAATAGATTGGTCGGTACACGATGAGTAGTGTTTCTTCACAAAAATCACTAGTGTTGTACGAGATACCATGTCAGTACAACAATGGCATAACATGTTAGCAATGTTACGATATGTGCCGTTGTGTGGTACTAGCCTGTGTCTGGGTGTGCTGGAATGTTACTGAGTGTGGTATCTATGTGTGCTGGGATGTTTATGAATGTGTAAGCTTGTGTCTGTGTGTGCAAGTGGTGTGACTGGGTGTACAAGTAGTGTGTCTGGGTGTAAAGTGTGTGTCTGGGTGTGTTAGGGTCTGAAGTTTGCAAGGGTGTGCCCGTGTGCAAGGGTGACGTGTGTGTCTGGGTGTGCAAGTGTGTGTGAATGCTGGGATGTGTAAGTTTGCAAGGGTGTGCCTGTGTGCAAGTATGTGTCTGGGTGTGCAAGTATGTGTGTCTGGGTGTGCAAGTATGTGTGTCTGAGTGTGCAAGTATGTGTCTGGGTGTGCAAGTATATGTGTCTGGGTGTTCAAGTATGTGTGTCTGAGTGCGCAAATGTGTGTGTCTGGGTGTGCAAGTGTGTCTGGAAGTGATGGGGCGTGTCTGAGTGTGCAAGAATGCAACTAGGTGTGAAGGGATGTGTCTGGAAATGCAAGATTTTATCGGGGTATATCGAGGTGCGCTTGGGCGTGTTGGGGTGTGCCCAGGTGTGACGGAGTGTATCTGGGTGTGCAAAACTTACTTACAGGTACTACAACTTGTTCATCTCATACTACAGTGTAAGAAAATGAGTTTAATTGTTGGGAACACATAACCAAATATTTTATATTCATTTTTAAACATAGCACAAAACAGACGCAAGCAAGCAATAAAGTAGCTAATTTGAATGTCATTTCAACATTCTGCCATTGTAGTACATGCTGACATACTACACATAATTTTTGACATAATACAGTGTAAGTAAATTTGTTTAATTGTTGGGAACGTTTGGGAGAGTTGGTAACTAAGGATAGTTGAAAGGTTTAGGAAGGTATTGGTACGGCATTGAGGAGAAGGTTACAGCTTGCCACCAGACAGTTGCCCAATAGCCCACTTGCATGTTATATTAATATTATTATATCATATCATTTGCTGTACTTTATGATTGGTTAGCAGTAGCAAAGCAACATTTAAAAATCATTTAAAGGTTCAAATAGGAAGAAGAGCCAAGAAACTAAACTCGTATTTAAAAATAGTAGGCTGTACAAGTTCAGCCATCATTTCAGCGTCATATTTCTATTTCTTCTTTTGTGACTTTTTTCATTGTATGTTAACGACAAAGGTACGTGATTTTATGGATACATTTTTAGAGTCCTACATATTAAATATTGCACTGTTTTACATTCATCACCAATAAAATTTAAGACATCGTATTTGTAAAAATGTCCCTTGCTTTAAAATACTGTGCCCGAACTAGTTTCTGACCAACTGTTACCTTCTGTGGGTCATTCAGTATCTCAAGACAATTTTATTAGAACAAATCCATTAAGCACAGTTCCTGTTCAGCTTACTATTGCAAGGGAGAGTGAAACACCTAGCGTAGTTTACAACTTATTCATAGCGACTGATTAAGATCGTATCGGACTATCTAAATATGAGAGAGGTAAATAAAATAGATATTAACTTTTGTATGTAAACATTTTACAATTTAATTGAAAGACTTTCGTACAGTTCTTGTTTTCTCAATTTAGTGAACAATGAAAATTATTTCCTTTTTGAATATGCGTGTCAAACTGAAACCCTATTATTGGCAAAAATCATAAACACAATATAAAAAAGTGTAGGAACAAAACAAGCCATAATTTTTGGTTGTCAACAAAAGTGTTAAATAATTCTGAAATAGAAATGCAGTGTTAGAAGTGATGGCATAACCTATATCCAAAATACTGTTCAGTCTGTCATGCATCCGTACTTTCATTTATTGTAAAGAAAACACATACGGTACCTAGTTGCAGAATATGTCAGATCACACGAACGAGGTTCGTGAGAAATCTGTGTACCTTAGGGGAAATATTTGTTGGGAAAAATTCATGATCTGCACACAGAGGAGTTGCTGCACTCACATGCAATTTGTGCAAATGTACATTACTTTTCAGTTTTAATTATTTTTCTTAATTTAAAACTTGCTCTTATTATGCTTAAACATCTAGGCTATAAAATTATGCAATAGTACGGAGGAAAATTTTGAGCCAAAATAATATATTCTGGGGAAATAGGCTACTGGTCTCAGGAACATTTTCTGCACATCTGCGGAGATCAGTGCTGCCAAATATCAAACCATCCTGAAAGTTGACACAAAATGTCTGTGATAGTATTTATTATTAAAGCTCAAATTATCAAAATTAAATCCTAATAGAATATTGACTTTTTTTTATTAATGTAATGCTAACACAACACTACTGCATGTACCCATAATATGACATTGTTGACTGGTGGGCAACTCGTACCTACCTAATTACTTTTTTTATGTATCTGCTATATCAGTTTCTTGATGAGGGAAATGTTGAAACGTCTATTCATAAAGTGGATTCCCATTATTACGAGACTTGACAATGTCACAAAAATTGTTGAAACTACTAAATATTATATCCTAGTCAACAATATTTCTAGACTTAACGTCTTGAAAATAATTTTTAGGTAAAATGTTAATCGAAAATCATTAGTTGAAGCGAAATTAAATATAGTGAGTTATGTACAGAAAATTTTTTGCAACTATTTTCAAGCACTTTTGTAATAAATAATTAGTTGCTTGTGTTGGCTCATTAGCTTTGTCAGCAGTTTGTTTGGAAACTATAGAGCACAAGATATACAGCCGTGTCAAGGTCACATATCGTACAGTACCTATTACTACAGCACCATACCCCTTTACAATTTTCTTCACAAATAATAATTTATGCAGAAATATGTTTCATGACTGGATGAAAATGTGAGAACAAAATAAATCAACCTCGAGCTACAAAGCCACCTATTAGTGTGGCAAAAAATATAAAAGGGTGTCATACGCCTTAGTAATGCCTAATTGCACATGTTTACGACTCATCAGAAAACATCTGTTTATTTGCCACTCAACTTGTGAATGTACAGCTCGGTTGTAAAATATGCAGTATTAAAACAGTCAATTTGTACTGTAACTGAGACTTACTAGTTATAAGTGTGACAAACATTTTATTTCCGGAAATGGTAGAGGCACGTCAAAACAAAGTGCCTTTTCAATTTATGAAAACTTTTCATTTCACTCATACACTAGCGATTGAAACTTAAATGAAAGTAAGCATATGTACCCAAGGATAGTAAAGAAACATGTTAACATTTAGAATTTAAAAAAAAACCTTATCTATTTTGGTTTGTAGCAAGTGGCTTAAACTACAAAAGTTTCCACTCGTAGAAACACTATCAAATTAACCACTTTCGCATCAGCTGTTTTGAGTGAAGCTAAACACCACATCTGCACACTACTAACGTACAGTTTGAATTAACCACGTTCTCATTTCATAATAAATAAACAAGGAATGTGTGTGCAGGTGCTAGCAGCCAAGCAAGAAACAGAATACAGATCACATGAGCGGGAGACTGCGGATCTAGCTGCCATCGTTAACTGGCCTTCAAGATCATGTTCTGTTTTTATTATTTCGTTATGTACTATAGTTGCGTAAAGATATTTAACTGTGCTAAAAGTAGTTATAGGCCTATTGAATTTATCTAAGCCCAACACAGTAACTGTTCAAAATTTACTAAATATTGATAACTTTATATAGGATGTATTCAATAAAACGACAATTTTTGTAAATAGTCCATTGTCTAGTCCGTTGTACTTTGTGTATTGATTAAACACAGACATGCTTAGGTTGTTTTATGGGAGAGATATTTTTGTTCAGTTACACTATCTATGCTGAAAGCCACCGGTCACAGTAACTTTTCAGTATGCTGATGCACAGCATGCAAGGATTATTAACTGTAGTTGTTGGTATCTTGATTAATAGTAATAATTCCGTTAACACAACACACAACTCATAGGTTTTTGTAATAACTGTACTAATTCATAAAATATATTGATTTTAAGTGCTGTGCCATTGGACACCATATTCATAAAAAAATTCATCTGCTAGGGTACAGCTAAATATTATTTTTAATATAGTAATGAGGTATTGTTGACGTGAGTGCAAACACTTAGATGTATACATGCGTGGTGGCTGTTTTGCAGGGCTAACTCTAATAGAAGATCTATAGTGTTGTTCGAGGCCAACCTCTAAGTTCTGCGTCCAGTGATGGTGAAAATGACCTTTTTTTAACAGCAACATGCTACAAGACTTCTGTGCAGCTAAGTCCTGGCAGTTTTAGTTGTAATATTTAGGCATAAATATACACTCAGCCTACTTAATGTAGACTGATATCAGTGCCTCAGAAGATAAAACTTGAGCACAGTTCGGCCCAACAATGGATTTCACGTATATAAAAACCGTTGCTGAAGGTTTATAAAATTTATAATATTTAATATATGTTTATTATTTTCCATGTTTACCTGTTTTTAAACTATATATAACATGTGTTAACCATTTTCAAAATCTTGAGTGTCATTTTAACCATGTAAACTGTTAATTTTTACTTAGTGACATGATTATAATTACTTTATTTTAGGTTAATTTGTCTTAAATGGCATAGTATTTAGTATCATTTCACACACATTTCCTGATCACTGTGCTGAAGGAATTATTTTTCTTAAATTTTTTGCCTCAGTCGTTTGTGGTGCTAATTAAAATGTAATGTTCATTTACGGACCACTCTGTAATAATTTGTTGTTAGGTACTTCCATTTTGTTGGTTTCTGTTGATTCTTTGAGTTGTTTAGTCCATTCAGATTAGGACAGCGTTAATTTTATTACACACACACACACACACATACATATATATAGAATTTTTGATCACCTGTGCACATGGAGTAAGTTTTTGTTTTGTATGTGGCAAAGAAACTGTCAAAGCTAGGTGGGTAAACACCTTTAGTCAAGCATCCCTAAATCCTAGATGCATTATACAGTAAAGCCCTCATAAGAAGGTCTCACTTAAGAGTCCTATACAGCACACGCTATATGTCACGTCTGAGGTACGGAAGCAGGCAGGCTATAAGAGCTAAACCGGTCCGTGCTTCTACAACTGTGTCGCCTATGTGCGGGCTGCCTAACGGCGTGCAATGTTTCCATAGTTGGCCTTTTCTATTGGACTTTAAGCGACGGCCCTTTCTTCAATGTATGGTAAGTGTAAAGTAAAGTCCAGTGCATGCTTCGGAATTTTTGTTTTACGATTCCGGTTGGAATTTTTACGCGACAGCAGTCTTAAAAAAACTGTTTTTTGGAAATTTTAAGGTGCCCCGAAAGCATGTTTCTGAGCGTTATATTTAAAAAATAAAAATAGAGAAGCATAGTTTTAAATATGTTTTCTTTTCCGTAGCTACAGACATTGACCGCACATTCAGTATATCCTTTAAAAAAATTTTCTCCTAACGCGCTGCAATGCAATGCATGTGCAACCTGTATAGGGGTCATAAGAAGTTTACCCCCTTAATGAGTTTGAATAGTATTTACCACACCTATAAATACAATATAAAATTGACCCTTTGGAAAATTTTTTCTGGCTAAGAAATTAAAATAATTCAATCTCTTTAGAAATTTAACAGGATTTTACTAGATAGACTGATTTTGGAGTGCTACATAGTTAAGTGATGTGGACCTGGTAAAAGAGTGTTAACATCTAGGCCTACACATCTCACTGAAAACTACGTCATCTGTTAGTTCACTTGTATTTTCAAGAGACTTTATTTATTTTAATTTATTTACTTTTTTCATATTGTTACTGTCTGGTGTTGATTGTTACTGACGCCAGTCAAGAGATCTGAGATTCTAAAGTACTTTTTAGCTTATTACAAATTCCTGAACTTGTATTTATTTGTAGCCCACAATACTTTTAAGTTTTTTTTTTTTTTTAACTGAGATACATTTTCATCTCATGCACTCTCACGAGGGAATTTAATTCTATTCCCTATTTAAACCTATTTTGTTGTGTGCATATTTATGTGTGACAATGTTAAGCTGTTTGTTCTTTTCAATGTGTTAAATGTAATAAAATATTTTAACTGCCAGGGCAGTTGTATAAAAAAGCTTTTGTTCCTATTTAATGTACTATAGTGCATTATTTAGTCCTTAATTATTATTACACTTATTTTAATTGTTTTTGGGATTAGCAAGAGTTTTCTTTATGTTTTTCAGTACCGTACCTGCCATAGAGTCCCTACAGCACAGTACAATTTCGCAATGTACACCCACTTGTAAGCACAGAGGTTGAAGAGAACTTAGTAATAACTGACCATTGTTACATTGTTCTCACTGTCTCCTTCTTGTATTGAATCTAGGCACACTACTCCACATTGCACATATTTGCTCTCCACATTTTATTGATACTTTTCCCCCTTTCCCTACGTATTCTGTTCGTAATAATACAGTATAACCTCATTAATACAAACCCGAAAGAACCTAAATTTCTGCAGTTGGTAATAATGAGGTTTGTTACTAACAGATGTTTAGACAACCCAGAAAGTGCTTGAAATACATTTTCACGATGTTTAGTCCCAAAATTAAACTTTCGTACCTACACTATGACGTCTTTTAATTACTGAACTTGATTTTACAAGAGAACCACTTTGTATTACTGTAGTTAGGTCTCTGGACTTTGATGACCTATCTACCAGTACTTGGGTTTCTTAGACATTCTTGGATATTAAAATACAGCGCTGTTCATTTACATGTCTCGACATTGCACGCACGCTCTTGTGTACACATGTACACACATGGGTGAGAGGGATGGAGGTATATTTGTTTGTTTGGATTTGTTACTTACAAATTATAATTATTTTTCATATTTATGCTTTGTATATTGTTTACCATTTTCATTTCAATAAATATCATTCTAACTTTATCTTAGTTTGATTTAGTATGGTATGATTTACAGTGAAATCTATTTTATACAAACCTGAATGGACCAAAATTTTTTTCTGTTCGTAATATGTAACGAGGTGTGTAGTATCATGTCTGCGAGAAACTTTAAAAAGTTTCTGAAATTATTGTCACTCTTGTTTACATACAAACAACATACTTTCTTATCACTAAAATGACTTCGTTTTACTACAGGGCTTGACAAACAATAAACGAGAAAACCTAAATAATTGTTAACATGTTATTTTTTTCTTGGAAATGCTTATTGTATTTCTCCTCTTGTTATGTACACATTGTCCGTTAAATTAGATACAACTAAAAAAAAAGCTTAAAAAAATTTGCTGTCCACCTACGATGCTAACTTTCAATTGTTTGAGAAAATTATGTCGTGCAAACAATCGTCAAGCTAATTAGAAATTTTAATATCTTTGTTGTTTTTAATTATTTGTAAACTTTATAAATGGACTGCCAATTTTGGGCCAATGCATAGTTATAAATGTCTTTAAAAGGAGTAGGTTTAACTGATTACACACACTCACAAATGTGTGCTAAAAAACACAGGCACATTAAGATCAAAAAATTTTTAATGAATTTGGATAGCACTGATACGAGTTTGTAAATGTTCCTAGTTGAGAGTTGTTTTCACCTAATGTCATAGTTTTAATAATTTAGCTGCGATGTAAGCAAATACTAACTGTATCACTCCTCTACCTACCTAAATGTACGTTTGAAATTTTGAAGTTTAAATGTAGTTAAGGTGTAGGCCTATGTATGTAAATTTCGTGTTAATTTATTTTATCACTGTTGTTTTTAGAAAAAGTCTTTGTACAGACTGTTTTAAATTATTTTCATATTTTTTAAATACTACTTTCAGCACTTTGTCTTCAATTTTCAGTACGTTACTGTGTGATGACATAAGCACGATTAATAATTAAGAACAATTCACATTTTCTTCTAGAAATAAAAACTTTGGTGTTCTTTTGACGATTTATTTCCTCATGTCCCTCATTATCCGTATATATGTAGATGGTTGCTATAATAAGTATGTTTTCAATCAAATGATATCAGATGGTACATGCTAGGTGTACCGGGTAAGGTAAGTGAGCTTTACATCTTGTCGACAGCAAGGCAATTGGTTTTGGTGAGAGACAACTTAACGTCAAGAAATGGAAGATGAATCGGCCACGACCTGCATTCCAGCATTTGCTGGATGGATTAATTTAGGAAAATAATGAAAACGATATCAGGATGGTCTGGTTTACCTGAGAGACATGCCAGTTGCCCGATCAGCCTGAAGAATAGATGAGGTTGGGTATAAAACAGTGACTGAATGCATGAATGAGAGAAACGTGAGATAGTGATTAAACCCGCCTGGCAACGGCAATGTCTGCCACATTTCCCACATGCAATAGGGAGACGTACCCCACCAGTAATCTAACCCAGATTACCCAGGTGGGAGCCAAGCTATTTGATCACTCTGACACCATAGCCCCCAAACAACTATGATAAGTGTACAGCTGAGAGGCTGGTTTATTCTTCAAGGAGATTGGGGGGGCACATGAGGCGTGACTAAGCAAAGGAAGATACTGTGGTGGTTAACCGTTGTGTCTGCGGGACGGGGGTGAAGGGACGAAACAACACCCAGTCCTGAATTCAGGAGAGAAATTCAACTTTCTCCTCAGTTGGGAATCAAACCCGGGAAATTTGCCTCACCAGTTAAGTCAGGAACACTATTCACTGAGTTAAGTAGTCGGACCAAGCTACAGTGATTTACTGTATTAACTTTGCATTTTGATTGGAACCCCTTAACAGCAATCCTTTGTATTCTCTGATGTGTGATTTTAGTGGCTTTAATAGACAGATTCACAACCACACTTAACATTTTAGGCAAGTATGTACATGTGTAAGCATGAGTTTTTAATAGGTTTGACAACATAATCGAAAAATTAAGTGTTATTGCAACAAAATGTTATATAACTGTACATTTTCGGCTAAAACAAATTAAAAATGTTATGAAAAAGAATGATAGATTAAAAAAATTGAACTGAGTTCGTATTGCTAAGTATACGTGTCCGGGTCTGCATGAACGGTGGACGTATTGATCAGGCCTTATGCTTTGTATGGTAGATGGTATGTAATGGATCAGGCATGCACTGGGAGGTACAAGAGGTTGCATATTCTACTCCTAATATGGGAAGGTTTACTTTATGTCACACACAGCTTGTATTGCAGGACGAATAATGAATTCAAAGTTTCCTTACATGAATCAGCTCAGTGGGACAAGACTGTCATGGATTTGTTCTGTACAGCGACTCCCTTTTACTACCTCACGGGTGAAGGGACTGCACTCACAAGTATCGTCTACAAAACTAATACTATTTCATATAACTATAGAATTATGACTTTATCGCTCTTGAACACCCTTAATACGCAAGAATAACCTTAAGAAAGGCCAGCAAGAGTAATGCTTTTTTTTAGAAAGTCAAGTAAAATATAATTTATCATCTATCTATGTACAAAGTTTTCTACGAAATTTCATTCCCGATACAGGGTCTTAATATATATACATATATATATATATATGTATATATATATTAATTATTGCAGAAGGACGCGCTTAGGAGTTGATGGTTATGTGAGCCGAAATCTTAGATAACAGAAGAAGAGTGATGAAAATTACAAAGAGAAACGCGAAGCACGGGAAAATGTCGTAATAACACGATCCCAAAGAGCAGAATAGAAGAGTTTAAGTGAAATGAAGCTTGCGAGATTGCTGTGACGAAGGTACGAAGAATGAGTGCATATCTGGAGAAATACCCGTAACTACATATATTTTCAAAGAATAACGGCAGGAAAAATTTTCGACTTTTCTACAACCTCGTGTAACATCAAACGACAACTAAGACTTGTTAACATCATATATACAATAACAGAAACTGCAAGTGCTTGCAATTAAAGCAGGGATACTTTCTCACGCCATTTCTCTTCATTGCCCCTAACTATAATTTTAAAACGAACTTCATTTAGTTATGTACGATGTTTAGATAAACTTATAGACATCCCTGAGTAACTAAGAAGGCCAAAAAAGAAGTAAGATGCCAAAAAATCATTAGAAAAAGAAAAAAATTATTTATTTTCGAAACATGCAGAAAAACATGAAAGAAAAACATCTAGAAACAGGTATACTTAAAATACTAGATGCTAAGACGATAATAAGCAAAATACGATAAAAGTATAAAAGTTTCGAGGAACCAAAAACACTATCATGAAATTCAACAGTCTTAAATTGCGAGAAGAGATTTCTAAAAGCGACTTCGTGTTGCTTTTTATTTATGCAATAATATGTAATTTGTTGTTTTACTATCACAGGAGTTTCACTTACAACGTGCAATGTATTACTTTTTCTTTATGTTAATATCCTAACAAAACAAATTATGTAATATACCGAAATTCATAAGCGCCAAAACTTAAATATTCATTAATGCCTTGAAGTAACAATTTATCCTTCTGTAACAATGTATTTTTGATATTAATAACTACAGAAAAAAATTACCACGTAATTTCAACAGGACAATTTTTCAAAACAAAATAATAAAGGGAATAATAAAATAATGGTGGCCAGTGTATTCGAAATAGTTATGGTATCGTAATGGGCATACGAATAAATTTTATGTTAGACGTCAGCGATTGCGACGAATGGAGTTAGTGATATAATCATTATTTTTAGAAATGTTGGTACATTTTTTTGTTATTATATATGTGTTTGATCTAGATCCACAACAATAACTTTTATTCGCATTTATAACATTGGTTTCCAATGTAATATCACAACAACTTGATATTTACGTCGCAAACACAGTTTACTCTGTTTGTTAAGGTACTGTGTGCTGATTTATTTGGCAAAGTGATAATACTACTAAAATCAGATAGCTACATAGCAGTAAATCGTTCTGTTTTGTGGCAAAAAATATAAACACGTGGTTGTGTCGAGCTCGAGCTTGATAACACGCGCCAAGAAATAAGATGACTAATTTTGTAGTAGTCTGGAGACATGAGTCTGCGAAGTAATCCTCTTGATAAGATTATATAAGAAGCACATCCTACATGCGCAAACAACAGCTGAGTTGTGTACCTTTCCTTATGCTGGGAAATTATTGTGTTTTATTTGTAATCGTGAACCTCCCACAACCATGCATGATGACTTTTGTAACTTCATATATATATATCTATATATATAAAAATGAAAGGTGACTGATTGACTGACTGACTGACTGACTGACTGACTGACATATCAAACTGCAGCCCAAACCACTGGACCTAGAATCGTGAAATTTTTTGTGGGGGTTCCCTTCAGGTCGTAGGCGAGCACTAAGAAGGGATTTTTCGAAATTCGACCTCTAAGGGGGTGAAAAGG
>PNEQ01090194.1:0-10834 GCA_003012365.1 Medauroidea extradentata
TTTTTTTTTTTTTTTTTTTTTTTTAATTCTTGCATAAAATTCAAAATCATGGCGAATGTCTTGATACGAAGGCAATGAGAACAACACAGACCAGTAAACGTAAGGCATTATTTTATTCGAGGATGCTCATTTCCTTCAATAATTAGCATCAGGTAAAAGTGGTCAAGCAGAAGCACATTATAACGCGGGTGTTAGGAGACATTATTCCGACCCTCGTTATAGCGATTCCACGGCATACTGAGGGTGACCATTCCTTTGTGTATTTAGGCTGAGCGAAATGCAATTACCCACGGTGTAAACGAATCCACGGTATGACCATATCTGAGCCGCGGTTTAACAAGCTTCTACTTATATTTTCATCTTGCGTTTTCGTAAGGACGGAGTTTGTCAGTATAATTCACATTATCCCTATATACATCTCTCTCTCCTGCCTCATCAACGAGCACTAACGTGTACTGTCCGTGTAGGGAAGGCCATATCGAATGGTGGCATGGGCGGAGTGGCTTTGGCTCGTCCCGGAAGGCCAGGATATTGCCTTCGTGGTGGCCGTACCCTCCACAGAGGGTGAAGAGGGATGTATGTCCTTCCCCGTCGAGCAAAACCGCTAATAGTACGGCCGCCAGCTAATTATACCCCGCCCCTTTCGCAGGCGCAGCTGCTCCCGGCGTTGCCACGTCGCCCAGGCTGAGAGTCGAGAAGAGCCTTTCCACAGGGGTTGAAGGGAGGGAGTTGGAGGCTCTTGCCCTCGAAACTCGCCCATCCTTTCACTATTCCCAAGAAGTTATCATGTATACTCCACACCAATCACAACAACTCTGCAGCTGATATAACAATTCAAATATAATTAATAATGACGGCGCTAGCGTCAGTTTTTGTTAGCATCAACTATTTTCGGAAACGTCAAGACAGAAAGTAACACTCGGCACTTGGATAAAAAACTACTGAATAATTAACTCATGTGCTTGTAGATTGTACTTAATGAACTGTTGCAGTAATAATTATATTTATCGACCGAACTTGTCCTATTCAGATATAATAACCGTGGTTATTTGCAGTTCGTGGTGACACAGTCCTTTCTAACCACTCAAAAATGTGCCATGGTTTCTCACTGCAGTTAGATTCATTTGCCATTTGTATACAACTTTCCTAGGCATCTAAGGCACTTGTAGGAATTCATTGCATTTCAAGAATATTGACACTATTTTTAACCGATACTGTCACTACCCTTGTAAATACTGTATTCTAAATGGTAGGTTTTAAAATAAACTTTTATTTTTTCCAGGCACATTTGAACTAAAAAAGTATTACTTGATTTTTGGCAACTAAGAGTTCAGTTGCTGACATTTATAAATATACTTCTAAGACCATCACCAGCTCAAACATACGCTGTGGGAAACCAAAATCCCAGACTCAGTTCGATATTCTTGTTCCAATAAACCACAAAAGCACTTTTCTTATGAGTAGGCTACATTTTCGTTTTCTAATATTCTTCAAATGTATACAGTAAAAGAGTTTTTAAAATTTTCAACTGTCCGTTAAATTTTTGTTTACTTTTCAACGGTTTTGAAATAAAAAATGATTAACTTATTATTGTACGTATTTAACAATCGTGGGACACACTGCCTCTTTGCATAGCTATTCCTGTTTCGTGAACACTTAGCCAATAATCGCGTTCAGAACCTCGTGTGTAAACATGTGAAAGTTATTCAGGCCAGTCGTATACAGTAAATATTCGGTGGCAATAGAGTTCATTTGCTGCGTAAGACAGGCAGTAAGCTTCGTGTTATTATTTATTAGATAAGTATTATTGTAAGAATAGAGAGTTCTATAATTACTAGCCCTGTTTCTACTTAAGGTGGTGAACATGCAAAGATCAAAAGTTTTTTTTTACTAATCAGTAAATGTATGCTTTTCTATAATATAATTATTGAAAAAATTACAGCTATACTAGTAAACAGAGTGATTATTGTTATAGTCATTCTAAATTTTGCATTAATTGCATAAGGAAACTAACACAAATATCTATAGTTTATGAGCTTTGCACTCCAAACTTCCAACAAAATATGTCTAAAATCTTCTTCAGTTCAATTGTACACAGTTATCAACTGCAGAAAGTCAGATTCACATTCGACGAGTGACTGGAATACGGATTTTTACTCGAAAGAATCGTGGCGGACGTTTCCGACGATGTCCGCTGACTTTTCTCGAAGTGCTTCCGTATCCACCACGGTGGTAATCGATTGCATCTCCATCTCAGGATCATAGTCCCACAAAGACCACGAACCACGTCAAGAAATATCCCCACTCGGACGAGTACAACTGTCTGACCTAGGACGGCGCCCCTCCCAACCAATCCACGATTCATACACACCTGACTCTACCCAGCGGCTGTCCGTATATTCTGCCAGCTGGCGCGAACTCTCGATATTGTCGGCCGGAAATGAAGAGTTCTTCATTGCGTTTCCCTGCCAGGAGGAGGAGTGCGGGTGGATATGCTGCCTCTTTCTTTCTTCATCGTCCGCACATCCTCAAGTTCCAACTACCCTTCCCCGATGCCCAGACTAGTAAAATATATATTTCTGGCCTCAAACAGTGGAGGAGGGAAAGGGAGTTAGGTCACATAGAAATGACACGGACCTCGGTATATTTTTTTTCTCCAGATTTCCTTGGGCCTGAAATTAGATTTCGGCGCCGTTTATCTTCCGCTCCCAGGGACGTCGGTACTGTTCTCTCCCCATCCTCGTGCAGAGTCCTTTCGGAGGAATGTCCCCACCAGACGCGTCCTCTTAATATTCAGCGAGGAGGGACAAGAGGTCGACGCCACTAGGAGAGGGTGTGTGTGTGTAGGAGGGGTGGTATACTCGCCACTCGCAGAGCAGAAAGCCAGCTAGCACTTTGTGTGATGAGAGGCGTCCTGTGGTAGGTTGGGGAGGGTGCAGACTAGTCGGGAAATGTCTCTCGCTACGCCGAAGAAGTGCTGTCCTGCTTGCCAACACCACAGCTGTTGAGAAAGAGGAAGGGTCGTCCATGAATCACGTCGCTTGCTCCGCCATGCGCATGTGTCTCAGAAGGAAGGATTGTGGAAGGTCGTCCCGTCCACTTCGCGCCCACGTGTACTCATGCGTACTGTGAGGAAAGTAATAACTCAGTATGCGGTGACTGAAGCCAACGTGTTTTTAACATATGTGTCCAAGAAACTCTTCTTGGCATTTTTCTTAGGATGGTGTTTTCAGTTGAACAATTCCTTACGTCGAAAATTTGAATATTTATATGTGGTGCAAAATTATGTCACTAAAATAATTCATCGCACTAGAAAGACCCAAAAAGTAAAAGTCATTATTTATCTATGATTGCCGTTTCCCGATTTTTCTGTACACTGTCCTACAAATTATTTTAAAATATTAAATAAAACTTTACGTTCTTTTCAAGCAACTATTTACTTCTTTTATAATTACCCGACAGTATAATTAATAAAGTTAAACGTTTAATGTAACCAAATTTATGATCGTTTCAAATTAAACACATGATATTAATGAAATGTAAATTAGAAAACAGCAAGCTGGTTATCTAGCTGTTCGATCTATATTTTTATGTTTCAAAGCTTATAGGTAAGCAAAACAAACAGCGTACATATTTCAGGAAGTAATGACGTACTATATTTTGTATCAAGAAATTAAGTGCTTTTATATTTTATTTTTCATTTTTTATTAATTGCACAGACATAATTCTAAAATATTTCATATAATACTGAGCTAACAATCACCACGGTGGATGATACAAGGCTACTAACAGTGCAAATAATGCATAAAATACAGACCTTAGTCAATTTCTAACCCAATTACCTCGTATGCTTCAACCAAGCATTCGGTTGCTCGAGGGAAAAGTGATGTGCCATTCGCAAGAGCTTAGCGCACATTTAGCGCATCTTTGACGAAGTTTGAGACAAAATTTTAGCTCATCTGCGACATTTTTTTTTTTTGTTTGTTTTGTGGCAACGATACTCTTTTAATACTTGCTTAACTGGCAGACGTATCCCGGGTTTCATTTTATAACCTCAAGATCACTAAACAGTTTAAAACCTTAAACATTATATGGAACAATAAAAAAATTCAATTGAAATTTTTAAAAAATTTCCCAATAGGAACGATGAACTGGGAAATATCGCAACTGATGTGTAAATATGCGTGTCCTAGCTAACTTTGGTCTAGATTCATTGAACGGTATAAAGAACAACATTTAATCTACCGTAAATAGACACATAACATACGGTATATACATAGGTACATATTTAGCCATTCATTTACAAAACTATTGACTATATTAACAGTTATTGACTGTATTTTGCAGTCGAACAACTGTGCGAACTCCCTAATCATGAATTTACAGCAGAATTTTCAAACAGCGAAATTCCACTACAGAATATTTAAACGTTCAAATGCGACAAACTCGCATATCAATAACTTACTACGCTGATGAGAATTTATGAAAATCTCATAGAGGCAAGCCTACGGTAGAAAATATACGCGCCAACTTTGTGCATAGAGGCGACAGCATACACGATAAGTATGCCTTGAGTCTTCCTTAGCTGTGATTCTTATATAAATACTTTTAAAATACTATTTTCCAGTCTATTGTGTGTTTTTCCGAAATACGTAAAAAAACTTAGGTTTCCATCAGCCTTGTAAGCTGAAGAAGGGTGTAATCATACGGCGTAATTAACTTTTAAGGCAGTCTCTAACTACTACTAAAACAGTAACTCGCACGCACTATATTAAGTATACATTATTGCTGTCGATATTTACATCGTACGTTATTCACAGTTGGTCATTACAGTAATTACAACAATGGGAAATGTTTATCTTATCATTGGATGATTTTATAACTGATAAATGTATTCAAACAGCACGTACACTACACCTAAACTGAATCTGAAAACGTTTAAGTACGTATATGGAATTATTTTACTTTGTACATTTAAGTAAAAGAGAAACTATAGGTTCAGGTGTAAAAATCAGCATGTGTTCTTTCTTCCTAGAAATTACTAAACCACCGAGCACAGCCAAGTAAATCTATGGAAATCACAAGAATCTTTATGTGGGTGGTTTTCTCTTGCCTTTCCCTTTGGCCTTAATACGATCATAATCCTTTGAGAGAGGTCTTCCGCTTCATATGAAAGAGGTTCCCTGCCGTTTACCCCTCTCGACCACTCTGATAAGTGGCTGTTGGCTATTCGTGGAACTCCTTATCTAAGCAGATATTCGGTCCCTTCGTCGTCAGCTTTTCCTCCTTCCTTCCTTCCATGAAAAGGTGAACGCAGGAACTTTACTTCAACTAGCATTCAAAGTCTATATGAGAGATTCTACACACAAATGAAGGAAGGTTTAAAGAGTTTAAAACAAAGAAGTGCATCCAGTGGAAACAATTACTATGTTAATAGTCTTTTTTTATATTTTCTCAAATAAAACAAAAAAAAATAATAAATTTGCAGAACTAGTCGGTCAGGTTTTTATGCGGTGCTTTTCAAATGTTTTTAATGGTCACAACAGTCTTAATTTATTGTATACAAAGAGTTAACGGTATCACAATCGCAAAATGACGCAGTATTTCGGCGCATTCATGAGAAAAGAGAGAACTTACCCTTTTTGTAGGTATATTATGAAATTTTTTTTTTTTATTTGAGACGTGTAGTTTTTGTGTGCGACAAATGCAGAGTTAGGGAGCATTACATGATAGCCATTTAGTTGAGAAGGTAAGCCTCTTAGACTCAGTATGACTAACTGGCAGAATAAGATGAAAAGGAGACAGACATGTGGTGAAACAAAAACAGAGCGAATAATTTCAGTGTCAACACTAGTGGGGACTTCTACACAGACAGTAACAGAGGTATCATGAGAAAACCTTAAACTTTTTTTTATTTCGGATCGAATCGAACGTTTAGCGAGGTGAATTAACTAGCCAAAATGTTTGTAAATCACGAGCCCTTAGTTTTTAACTGCGCTGCCTACCCTAGAGGTCTGGCGAGACCAAGTATACGGAATTATGTGTTGAACTATACAAGGCGGGGCTCAGTAGCAGTTAAACCTACAACACTAACTTTTTTGTTCATCTCTGTGCGGCCAACTTTGCAAGGGATTCTATAGGCTTGTTTTTAAAGGCCAAGACGTTATAAACAACTAAGTATTTGTATGACCAATAAACACTCATATACACACGGAAAAATATTTTGTGGCATCTACAACATATTCTGTGGGTATTTATAACCCTGCAAATTTTATTTCGTGGTCACCAAAAAAGCAGTTTGTTAACATTACTAAAATATTGTGGCCACCACAAAATTATTTTGTGGTTGCTAAACAATAATTTTGCAGGGAAGACTTACTACAAAATTTTTCTTTCGATGCACCAACTCTTTTTTTTTTCTCCCCACTTCCTGCAGTGATGATCTCATATTCTCACTTCATAAAAAAGTTTTGGTTTAAAGATATCTAGAACGTTGACTGAGCCACGCCAAACATAATAAGTAAATCACTATTCTTGCTCGTGACAGTGTTCTAGTGTAGGCAGTGTCTTTAACTACATAAACCCTAGGCAACTGTATTGTGATTTCTTCTGTAAACAAATGTATATAAACTAACGGTTCAATAAGAGTATGGAATTTTACACAAATATGTATCTGACACAACAACCAAAATATATTTACGTACAAGATGTTTTACTCCCGACAGCATTCACCGCATTTGCATCGGCTGGAAACCGTGGTATTTTACGAACGATGGTAACTTCGACTAATTTGTTCACTTTTAATTAAAATAAGTCTGTTTTATAGCCCGTATAAAATTTATGTTTAACTAAATATTTGTTTGATACCTTATTGTGGGGAATTATTAGAATCGTGCCAATATGAACGATGATTCGACAAGGTTTTATTAGATCTTGCCACATTTAAAATAAAATAAAAATATGTTGTGTTAATTTAAAACATAAAAAATACATTTGTTAATTTACGTACATGTTTATCAATAGAAAAATTAACAAGTAGTTATTATTTTTTCGCAACAAGTCTACAAATGTCTAGAATGATCTTATAGAGTGAAATTGTTTTGCTTTAGATGAAACGTTTACAGAAACCCTCAGTAATATGTAAAATTATCTCAGAATCCCTACTAAAATGTTATTCTGAAAATTTTAAGAACTTAATGTTCACTTTTGAAATTGTCGATGAAAATCCCACGTCAATATCGGATTTCTAGGTAATCATGCTTCAGTCAACAAAAATACCTCAAATGGAGCAAATATCACAAAAACGTCTCACAGTTTCATTGAAAATAGTTTTACTGCCGTATATAGCCTGTTTTTTAAAACACAAAAAGGTAACCTCTTTTTGTAGTTAATTTAACGAAACGTATTTTGTTAAATAATCAACTAAAACCATATTTTAATTTGTTTCTTTGAATAAATCAGCGTAAGTAGTATAAATTACTTACGAGAAAGCTATAACAACAGTTTTAAGATGTCTGCTTTTTTAAAGGAAAAACAAATATTACAGTCACAAAAGCAGCAGAAATTTAAGATCGTTGCTTTCAGGCAGGCCATGGTAGATTCCTCCCTTGTTCCTTGTCTGCCTGAACTCCTTGTTTCGTATCTACTCTATCCATTCTAAGGTTGCAGCTCATTCCTTCAAGTGAATGAAAATAAAATTTTTGCACAACATAAATTTCATTTGAAATATTAAAAAATTCAAGGAAACTGAGTTACGGCACAATCCCATTGTGAGGATTCAAGATATAATTCAATTGCTTTGATTTATTTCGCTAGCAGTTGTTATTTCTGCTGCAACCTTAGAGTGGATAGGGTATAGGAACTATGTCGCCTTTATGTGCGGGGCGTGAAAACGGCGTGTAGTGTTTCGGTCGTGTGCGTTTTCCGATGGGACTTTAGGCTGTGACCCTCCTCTTCTATTTACGGAAAGTGCTCCTCTATTTTACTTTTGCGATCCCGGTTGGTACTTTTACCTGACATCAGTCTGGAAAATCCGCTTTAAATCATTTTGAGGTGGCCAAAAAGTGTTTCTAAGAATGATATCTAGAAAACAGAAATGTAGGAGTTTTAAACATGTTTTCTTTGCGTAGATAAAGGTTTGGAACGCACGTTCAGTAGCATTTCTTAAAAACTTCCTCCTAACACACGGCTGCAGTGTAGGACTCTTAAGAGGACTATGTACCGGGTGTAATTTTCCGTGTTTAATGCGCGGAGACAGTGAGCAATAAGGTTCTGCTTTCCACACTCGACGGTAACAACGTCGCTTCTACTCGCGGTGCGCCAAACTGGCGTGCAGTGTTTTCGTACTAATATTTTTCTTATGGGACTTAAAGCGGTGACCCTAGAATATTATTGGAGGAAAGTTTATAGTAAAGACCAACGCATGCTTCTAACGTTTAGTTTTACGAATCTGGGTGGTATTTTTCCAGTTACGGCAGTCTTAAAAAACCGTTTTTAGCCATTATGAGGGACTCTAAAAACATGTTTCTAATAAGCATGTTGCATTTTTAAAATGATAGAAGCATAGTTTGAACTGTGTGTTCTTTTCGTAGATAAACATATTGTGAATAAGTTAAGGAGCTTCGCATAGAATAGAAAAGGCGCGGCACACTACAACACCGTTCATACGTCAGGTTCATAAGCCTCTTAAGAGCAGCGCAAACCTCTTCGCGACACTTCTCTGCTTCCTACCTGGTTGACGTTCCATATAGACCCTACTCGGTCTGGGTCAGCTAACTCTCTAATTTTTTCAGTTTCGGACTGCTGTGAAAGAGCGTTTCGTGGGTGCTATCTTACCCTGGGGTTTACAACAACGTCACCGGCGCGCTTGTGATCGTCGACATGATGGAGTGGGTTCGCATCGCCGCGGAAAACAACGGCGGTTAATTGGATAGTTGTCGCGAGGTTCCCCTCGCCCCGTGGGGTTGGCGATCCTGCGCTGTTCCCTCCGACAATCCGGCGGCCGCCAGGTAACAGCACTCCGCGCCCAGCTAACCAAATTAACCCGGAGGGCCGGCTCGACCGAGCTTCCACCCGGTCGAAACAAAGCCGCAGCGACCCCCTGGTGCCGCCCCTTCACCGCATCGCTCCAACAATCCACTCACCCCTTTCAACGGCTGTCTGCGCCACACGTCCTGTTAGCGCTGCGCTCCTGCTCGCCACTCGCCGGGATTGCGAGCCTCTCCTTCTCCCTCTCTCTCTCTCTCTCTGCCGCGGAATGGAAGTTAAATGTTTGCCGTGCCACAGCAAATACAACAGGTTGTTTATAAAACTCGGGCTCTTCACTCGCCAATCCCTGGACCACCGATTCGTACGCCTGCGTACACAGGCAACCTGGCGCACGGGGACGTTACCAGTGTTGCAATTTCTCCGACATGGGCTGAACTCTTGTTTCTCATTTTAGCGTCAACGTGAATCGTATTTAGCTTAGCTAAAATATTGCTAACAACTGGTAGCCAGATTCGCGTATGTTTTTTTGGTGACTGCTAATTCATGAAAGTGATACTCTAAATTCACAATGTTATGCAAATTAAACTGAAGATACTGCAGTAAGTTAAAAAAAAAAATAATTGATGCCCCTGCTACAGGCATGGATACAAATAATGTTCGTTAGTTGTACGGGGAGGATTATAGGCGAATTACTAACGAAAGTACCTGTACTATGATATTCTTTAGATAATTTGTACTTAAAATATTATCTGAAGTTCACTTTTCTTACTGAGTATACTTCATTTCTGAAAAAAAGCCGCTACCAAAATGTTAATAATATTGTTAAATTTTAGTACAGAAAATTCGATCTGTGTTTAGTTTCCATTTTAGGTGCATTTTAAGGGTAAGGTTGGCTCCATAAATCCCAGTCGAATTTTCGATTCGCCCAAACCCTGGTCACCAGTTTTCCGCCACGACTCGTACAATAAACGGGCAGTAAGTACCTTATGGAGATCCTTGCAAATTTTCAGTAACTCTGTTGCTTTCTTTATCACTTTCAAGTATTCCCGTTTGGCCGTCTTATCTTCTATTCTTAATCAAACAAGCAACAATGTGTTGGGCTGATCAATTTTTTGCTTTTAGTTTTAAAATCGCTTGTACGGTGAATATGAAGAGTGTGTATTTTTTTACAAAGAAAATTAAGAATAAATCAACCTTGTAGTGAATTTAATGTGCCTACATATAAACTGCCAAGAGACAAATATTCAGCACTCCTTCATAACATGGGAAATTACCTTAAAGCCATGCTGCTTTCGTGTTTCTGCTGTTTTCGCGACTATTAATTTTTAAGCCTAAACGAGAGCAGATATAAAATATCTGTTTGGCAGTTTGTTTAAAATGTTTTTACCAGGTTGGCTGGTTTTCTGAAGACAGTTAACACCACGGTTTTCACGAATTATTATTCAACTAACGTATATTTTGTTAATTAACTTATTAGTCGAAACCAATTTCTTGTCTCGAAAAAAATTAGCTGCTATGGGAGAACCGTTGCGTTTATAATATCTCTACCTAATATAATATCGCATTAAGTAAATAATCATTTATTTGGGACGGCTCTTCGAAAATATAATTCAAATAAATCGTAACAAAGTGCAAATCATTGTAGGTTTTGTAACATAACATCTATGTGTTACAGGTTATTGTTAAAGATATTTTATTGTCTTTACTTTCTGAAAAAGACACGTCAACATTCAAGTTGAACTGTTCTATGGAATTATATATGTTAAATTTTTTATTTACATCTTCATGGTTTATGCTATGGTCAGAATAGTAGTAAGTATTTTTAATATTATTATGATTATGTAAG
>PNEQ01090195.1:0-10834 GCA_003012365.1 Medauroidea extradentata
TATATTTAGAAAAGAGTGTGGAATCCTGAAAAAGAAAATATTATACTAAGGTACCACTATCCCACATAGCAGTGCTATATTTGCGATGTCGTAGTGCCATACTGCTTGAAGAGGAAGGAAGGAGAGCCCAAGTTTCCTCGTTACTGTCAGTCAGCCAAGTGCTCGTCGATACCCTAGTCCGGCTGTGCGGCCGTCACCGTCAGGAGGGGAGGAGAAGTGGTCGACAGCAAGCAGAGGGGGGTGGGTAAAGGAGACAGAGGGGGGTAGTGGGAGGGGGAAGGCCTGCCGTCACAGAAGAGGCGTGGTGTATCGAAGATAAAAAATATATGTTGTGGCAAACTAGACCGGCAGCGCCGGCGGTTACCCACTGGGTACACAGTGAAACACCTGTTTCATCCCAAAGAACGCCTTCACCATCAAAAAGAGATATTTAATTTAATATGTTTTGCAAACAGCCTGCTAAGAAACGAAAACATCCAATGGACACTGTTGTATGTCTTTCTATTACTTGTGCTGTATTAGATATTGTGTATAATATGTATCTTAGAGGTGTTCTCTATGGAAGGAAGTTAGCAATAAAGAAGGGGGCACTATATTCAGGGCTCACAAAATATGTTGGAAACAATTAGACAAAACACATTGCAGGATGCTTCCCTAGTTCAGTTAAAAGTCGTTATTCTTAAAAGGTGGCCCAATAAGAGTTCAGATGTTCCAGAGGGAGTTAGGTCTTATTGGATATATAAGCACGAACTTGTTCAGGACTACTTAATTTACAAGGGTAAACAAGTAGTCATCCCAAATCTTATGCGGAAAGAAATTCTCCGGCGCATTCACTTTAGTTACATGGGAATACAAAAATGTAAATAAATGGCAAGGGAGTGTGTGTTTTGGCCGTTCATGACAAAATATATGACTGATATGGTCAACAATTGTTCAGCCTGTAGAGCAACTCAGAACATGACCAGCAAGGAATCACTAATGAATAATGAAGTTCCGGAGGCCCATGGCAAATAGTAGCAGCTGATTTGTTACATTTCAAAAGGGAAGACTACTTATTAACTGTAGACATGTATTAAAAATATCCTAAACTTTGTCTCTTACGTGTTATTTGTTATGAAACAACTTAAAATGTTAAGCTGCAATTATTTTTAAAAATTGTAATTCAAACATATTAATCTCATCAGATTTCACTTTATGGTGCTGTTTTGCTCATTGGAAGTGTTGAAGAATAGGAGCTGTTCAGATTACTAGATGTGTACATAGATTGCAGTATCATTACTCCATACCAAGCAGTGAAGTTGTAAGCTATCCATTAAACCTTTCTTATTGTGATATTTTATGCAATCACAAAATAAATTATTAGCGGAAAAAGGAAATTTAATATGTTATAATATTTGTGCACTTGTTCCACTACATTGAAATAATAGTAAAAATGTATGGTCTTATGACATGTGTCAATAAAAGGAATGATTTCCAACATAGTTACTGTATAACACAACAAAATCATCTAAATACCTATAATTATTGCAATATGGAACTGACATATAAGTTACATACAGTCTCTCAAAGGCATAGACAGTTTTAGCAACAAAATATTATCTTGTTTATCATGCGCACAATGAATACAATATACGGGTATTAAGACATCATGTTCTGGATAATGTATTATAATACAAATGAGCTCGTGAACAAATTTCACAGTCCTATTGTACTTTCAAGTCTTAAGCATATTGTCATGAGAAGGAAAACAATTTTACCATAGACTTGCTTAGTGTTAAGAAGAAATGAACAATACACTTCAATTTAATTTATATAAGCACTTTGTAACATGTAGATTTGGCCTACACATTCCAGGCAGCTAACTTTAAAATATTTATTTATTATTGAGAATACCCTGACCAGTTTAACAGTTAACTTCATTATTGTTTTAAAATTGTTGTATTCATTAAATTTTTTACATATGTCTGCTGAGTATTCAATGCAGTGGCTTTACGTATTACTGTTAAATCCATAGTGAATAGCTTTGGTTTTGTGCGCGAGGTGTAACCTCGGAGGGCAAAGACAGAGAGCAATTGCCGACTAGTGGGGTCCGGTATTAGTGAAAAGAAACGTGTCGAACCAGCCACGATGGTGAATGTGTGGTGTGAGGCTATACTCGAACCCGAGGGCTGATGTCGCCGAGGACGATATTTCGTCTGTATTGAGATAGAGAAACGATTTTCTTGGCTTTCCTAGGATCCTGAGCGTCTTCGTTGCTGAGTCTACTTCAAACTGAATAAAAAGATTACCAGTATTATCAAGCCTTATATTTTTGCACACCTTCACGTTCGACTCCGAATATTCTAAAATGAACTGTTGCTAATATTCTCTTATTTAAATACCCTGAGAACTTTTGTTTTAAGAGAATCCTCATATTCTACTGGAGAGCATTACGTTATTAATATATCTTTGCAAGTTGTTAAAGCTACAGAAGATTTTCGTACAAGTTACGTTACGTTTTCAGCAATATGTGCTGGTGTGCGAAATTTAATACATTCTTTTTTCTGTAGTTATTTTGTTTCGTTCGTAATCTAGTAAAGTAGCTAAAACATCCAGAGTCCATATCACATATATTTTCATAATTTTCACGTATTATATTTTTCAGCAGACACCCTAAAAAAACCGATCAATTTAAACTATTCAGTACTAATCAATTAAAATGTTCAAGGGTGTTAATAAATTCAGTTTTCATCTTATATTCTCATTTTATTTAGCTGTCGTCTTGGATCAGTCATATTTATTATTTTACACTTAATACAATCTAACACCTGAATATTATTAGTATCTGTAGTTTATTGAGATCAAATTTCTGTCACCTTTTGTGAAATCTGTAGACGTACTTTAGCTACACAATACTCAAGGGCGATAGGTCACGACCTAGTATTTGTTTGTGGACGCCGCTTAGAAATGAAAGTCAGTACACGTATGATACATAACGTAGTAGCAGTTCATCATAAAAAGATAACTACAACTTCAATTGAAACTTGACATGTGCTATTTACTACAAACTTACCAATTTCTGAAGCATTAAAATGTGTAAGCCTACAGTTTAGCATAGACACTACTATTTTGTACAAATTTAACATAGGTAAAAATTTATGGTTTATTACTAGGCCTATATTATGTATTGATATCATTGTAGCACCTCTTGTATGTAAAATATTCAAAATATATATTTTGAAAAAGCGTAAATGTTTATCTGTTGAAAACAATGTTAATAAAAGCTGTGCGAGTAGCTGTAGCACCACCTCGACGCAACTCATTAGCAGCTGGAACTGGAACAACTGCGAATTCATCAGGAAAAAATTAACATCAGGATCCACAGGTGCAGCTTCTTCTTTAGCAGCAATAGCCTTGTTATGAAAAACACATGTAGCAACCACTGTTTGTAGAACAGTGTCAAATTTTACATGCAGCTTCATCGAAAGACATGGTAAATGCCATTTCAAGACATCAAATGCTCTTTCAATTATATTTGTTGTTCTTTTATGATTAAACTGTAGTTTAACTCCGTCCGAGTAGTTGGTGTTAGTAAAGAGGTATGCAGGTATGGTCGACATGCATACCCATTATCGCCAAGCATAACATCTTCAGGAACAATCCTTTTCTCCAGCTGTGCATGAACAACACTCTGAGTAAAAATTGTGCTGGCATGCGTGTAACCTGGTCAGCGAGCAACAACATTTGTGAATATCATATTTGCATTACATATGGCCTGTACATTGATGGAGAAATACTGTTTCCTGTTACGAAATAGCTCTGCATTTTCTCCTCCTGGGGACTGAATTGGGACATGGGTGCAGTCGATACAACATATTATTCATGGGTAACCAGCATTCTGGTAAAACCCTTTCATGGTATCTCTTTGTTCCTCCTGATTACTTGGAATTTTTATAATTTGGTTGCTCGTCAGTGCCAAATGTTGCGTTACGTTTCTCATAATTCTTGAGGCTGTAGACTTGTGTACACCCATAAGATCACTGCGTACAATTAAAAATGGGGCAGCTGCATAACATTTTAAAGTCAGTAGTTTCTGGTTCATGGGTGAAATGGGTTTGTTTCTCATGGTACAGCTTTGTAAATCGCCTTCGATTTGACCCAATATTTGTGTCACTGTGTTTTTGACAGACGAAACCTCAATAAAAAATTGTCATCCAGTCCATCAATTGGATTGTTCTCGTTAAGTACACTTTACATTTGGGAACACGATTATGCAAATCTAGCAACAGATCTATTGCAGTATCTACTTCCTGAGCTTCAGAATCTGAATTCAACATAATTATCACAGAGACATCTACAGTGTATTTAAAGTTCACAAATGCATATTAATCTAAAATAGGTCTACACATACAATTCATAAATGTGCGCAATGTCTGTTTTTTATAATTATTTTGATATACATATTAACTTTTTTTTTAAAGCAAATCTCACGTCTCTTCTGTATTCATTAACATCAGTGCCATACATAAATTTCATTTAAAACTATTACCTTTTAATTATAAACAATCAAAAACATGGTTATAAGATAAAAGTGTTCTTATTAAATCTAGGGTATAGCTACGACCTATGATCATTTATTCAACCACGAAAAATCGACCGTTGAGGATCAAGATCATAATGACTTGGATCAAGTGTTATTCTTGTTTTCTGCAACACTCAAGGACACTGATCATAGATCATCTTGCCAATGATCTTAGATCGATACCTGAACGTCATTTGTGCAACCGGGCATTAGTGTCACATCAACAATTTGACAATATACTTTTTTACACAATTTTAATAATTATTTTTTTGGATCGCTGTGATTTTTTATGGTATTAAAAAAGTTCGAAAGATGAATGTCGTAAAAACAAAAGGCTTTTAATAATCGCTTCACATTCTCGAGAACAAAATCGTGCTACTTGAAAAAAAAAAAAAAAAACAGAAGGATGTCTTTCCTGCAGATGGCAGAGATAAACACACAGTCAAAGTGACATCCGGGCTTGCGAGACTTATCCGCCAAACACGTTAACTGCCTCTCACATCAAATCACAGGAGCCAAGCAGCAACAGAAAGCATGGCCACATTCGGGAGGGTTAACCGCACTAAAACGAGAAATTAACCCAACAGAAACAATAATACAGCAAAAGAATAAATACTAACACGAAAAGCAATATAAAACACAACAAATTACACTTACCAAGGCGGTGATAGAACAACGATTCCCACATATTAAGTGGATTCAAAATACACAAACCTACAAAGATGGCTTGATCACTATATGGTTGATGTTTGGAGAAGAAAGCGGAAATGCTTGCTTTCGTGCATATAAATAAATACGAGCGATTGCAAAAATGCATGACCATTCGATAGATCGAAAAACCGTACAGCACTCGTGAACAAAGTAATATAAAAATCTAAAACTAAATTAAATGTTCATTCTGATAGTTAGAAATTAAATTTAATGTTAGTAACAGCCAAGAAAAATGTAGTTAAATATTTAGTTATTAAAACCATAATCATGACACATTGTCAACATTCAAAATACGTTTACAAATTCCTGAACTACCATCTAGTGTCACCAAACCGAACACTTGTACTAGACACGTAAAATTTTGTACCACTAAGTCCCCATAAACATTGGAAAGAGTCCAAACTTAAAATAATATTTATAATTCACCAAAATTCAGCATTTTTTATCTATGATGTCCGAGTTATATGCATATATTTATTTTTGAAACAAACTAAATAGCCTTTTAACGAAACTTCAAGCGTAACTTAATAATTTATCGCCCTTCTTTAAACATAGTTAATTACCATCATTTTAACATTATTTTAAGGTACAAAAGTTTTCAGAAAATTCAGTCAACATATAATGGTAAGTCTTAAGTCTGTAACTAAGATAGTAGGGTCACGTACATGATTCCATAACTCAAATATTATTCGACATTAATCAAACACAGGTTTAAAGTTTCCCACCATACAGTTGAAATTCTTACAAAACAAAATACAATGCACTTATTATCCAACTAAGTTGGATAGTACCACAACCAATTATGTTTCAAACGAGGTGACAGGGCTTTGCTAAAAAAAAAATTAATAAATAAATTGCCAGAGGGCAAATTACAGCAATTAAAAACACCACGTGCCACACTAATGGCACACCTTAGAACGTGAGTTTTTCTCGAGGTTGGGGTACCCACGGGTGTTGCTTTACGACAATGTGGAGACGCTGGTGTCGTGAACTGCAGGTGGAGCATCGGACGATGCCGACGTAGCATCCCTGCTCAAACCCAACAAAGCGGGGAAACCAGGAGCTGAAGGTCCAACTATGCCTCAGAATAAGAGCCGACCACTCACAGTGGGACCAACATCTAGCAGAGGCCCTATTCTGCCTCCGTCGCCAGGTGAATGCCGCCACCAGCCAGATACCAGTGGCCCTGGTGCAGGGACGTAACCTGCCACCCCTGGGGGAACCACATCAGCTGGATCCTCGCGACGACGCCTGGGCCTGGCGTCGCGATGCCGACATCGTCACCGCCCGCAGACACCAGGCGGCGTACTGGCAGAAGATCACGCCAACATCCAACCGACCCTCACCACCGCTGGAAGTCGGGGTGCAGGTGTACACCCGGAACAACCCACTGTCAGCCGTGGTCTGGCACTTCTGCGCCGGACTCGTCCCCAAATGGACGGGGCACTACATCGTGCGAAAGCACCTCGGCTGGCACGTCTACCATTTCAGAGACTGCGAGTGGAGGCTCCGCAAACTACACAGAGATGACTTGCGGATAGTCTCCATTATGCCCGCAGAGTAGATGGACGCCGGTCCCTAAATGCAGCCCCCGATGGTAAAACGTGGGCGAGGAATGCTCGTACCAGACACAGGCGCCCTCGGGGCGAGAGGCAACAGAGAAGCACGACGGACCGATGCAAAGCGACTGCGGGTGGTTGGAGCCATACCACCTGCGGCCCCGCCCATGGCCACTACGACGGGGATGCTGCCCACGACTCGATTGAACCGACGACGCCGGTGCTGACCTACACCAGACTCGAGGTTTTGGCGCTCGAGCCTGAGGAACACCGACGCCCAACACCAGGAGAAGCCAATGTGACGCTGAGCGGAGCGCCGGCGGACATATATCGGCCGAGACATGTCGTCTCCAGGGGGGCATAAGTCGTCGTACTAGGCCAGGTACGTTAAGGGGCCCGCCTCCTATGAAGTGCAAAGCGCCAGAATTTTAATTTCGTGCAGTTCTTGCACAGAGGCGGGTGGCAAGAATATGCACTACAGCCAGATAGCTCCCCCTGCCCCACCACACCGTAGCAGCGTGAACTTCTTTCGCTTAAGCCTCGGTCACACACAGCGATTTTAGTCGCAGCACTTTGAGGTCGCGGCGAGTAATCGTTGCCATATCGCTGTGTATGATTGAAAAAGCGAGCATCGCCAGCGAGTAAAAAATCGCAGCGAGTGAAGTTGAACTCATTCAACTTTTTTAAGCGAGCTGTCGCCGCGAGTTGGGTCACGTGATGCACTCGCTGCTACTAATCGCTGTGTGTGACTGGACAAACGCCACTGTCAGGAGTAGCAGCGAGTGTACAGCGTATTTATTTTCGTCTGTTGTATTGAAGTCGTGTGCATTTATTAAATGTCGAGTAGAGTTCATCATGAGTAAATGGACATCTGATGAGACTGTAAAACTTTTAGAGAGATTATGTAACTATAAAGCGTTATGGGATATATCAGCGCCAGACTATTTGAAAAGAGACATGCGGGATATTGCGTATACGAAATTAGGGGAAGAGCTCCGCGAAGTAGGTGTACACATTACCTTAGATGTTCTTAAAAAGAAAATAAAAAACATCAAAGATGGTTATAGGTGTGAAGCCAACAAGATTAAAAAATCAAATAAGAGAGGTGCTGGAGCAGATGAAATATATAAACCCAAGCTGGTTTGGTTTGACTGTGCGGAAAGTTTTCTAAGGAATGTACTTTCAGGCAGAGAGTCTTCGTCAACAATGGTGAGTAATAATTCTAAATAAAAATTCACTTATGTTACACGAAATGAGTGTAATTGTTCAAGTAGGGGAGGTAGTAAGTGCATGCTAACAATGCAAGACATGATGTACCTAACTATACACAGCAATTTAAGTCCTTTAAAAAAAGATTACAACTGACAACACTATGAAACAAGCTTTAATGTTAACCTATGTCTCATCACTTCACAGGCACTATGCTCTATAGTCTATATGCCTATTGACTTATTTAGCAATGGCACAGCTTATGAAGTCATGAATAGCTTAGCATATATTATTTTTTTCGGATCTGTTCTGTATCTCCTGCATAATTGTTTGAAAAGTATAAGCGTTTTACGGACTGTAGCGTTTCTGCTTGAAACCTCCAAGTACCCGGAAATATTTCACCTGTAGTCAAATCTTGGTCGTCTACAGATCCTTGCGGGAAATATAGGGATGAAGAAGTCAAACGGAGCCAGTTGTGATGTACGCACGCAGCTTTCGCAACTAAATCCACAGTGTCTACATGTAGGCAAATAGGCCGTGTCAAGACCTTGAATCTAGAGACGAGAATTCCGAACGAGTTATCAACTACTCGCGTAGCTCTTGAAAGCCAATAGTTGAAGATCCTTTCCTCTAACGTCAGTTTACGTTGAGGACTGTATGGTTTGAGTAGGTTTGTGCGCAAGGGTAATGCATCATCCCCAACCCAGAGACCACCTTCAAGCAAGTTCAAAAGGTTTTGTTCCGATGCGATATTTAATGTAGACACTCGAAATATTGTACTGTCACTTGCCCTTCCATCGCTACCAACTTCTATATACCTGAAGCAGTAGTCTGCATCGACCATTGCAAATAATACGATACTGTATCTTCCCTTGTAGTTGTAATATATTGGTGTGCTATTCGGTGGTCGTTGTATATCAATGTGTTTCCCGTCCAGTGCACAACAACAATTAGGAAAGTTCCATTTGAAGTGGAAACCGTTTTGAATCGCATTCCATTCTTCTTCACTGTTAGGTACCTGCAAATAAAAGACATTAAAGAAATCATCTGCGATATCCGTTCCAATGTTTGTTAATATATTGTGCTGTTATATATTGTACCGTGGCATGAGTCATTCACCAGCAAAACTGTCTAAGTACAACAATCTCAATGTGCAGATAATTTCAAACATAAGTGGTTTACCTCCATAATTATTATAAATGCAGTACTAAAAGACATTGCAATTTTAATATGTTTATTTTGCTATTTTTGGCTGGTGTGTTTGGCATATGAATGACTAATATGTGTAACATTTAGCTTCGGTTTTCATGTTTTTTATAAGGTTTAAAGTATTGTTGCCTTATTGTGAAACAGAAGTATCATGCAAACGGAAAGAACCTGTGATATAATTTTAAGGGCCCATGGTAGGCCTACATGCCATTTTATGTGCGAATGCTTAAACCGTCAAATGAATTGTATAGGTTTATGGAAGTCGATATCGAAAAACTAAAAAGTAACAATCCTAGATAATGTTATTTGACGACACTATGAGAAAAACTTTTTCCTCTGCGTCATATTTTTGGAGCGTTATTTCTGACGCCATAATTTTATACATTATATTAGTTGGGGGGGGGAGATAAATAATGCTTATAGAATGTTATTTTTACAAAATTTATTATGATTCATTTGGCAAAAAACAATTGTCTACGATTGATACTTTTCAGTTCTTCTTCATATTGACTACCATAAACCTATACAATTCACTTGGCGCCTTAAACGCTCGGGCATAAATATGTTATATGTACCATAGGCCCTTACCCATATTCATTAAATGAGTTACACTATACATATATAATAAACACATTTCACATACATATTTATTAGATAAAGATTTTCTAATGCTGCTTATGAATATAATTCAGATCAATTTAAAATATGTTCGGAAATTATGTAAATACATGACTAAATTGTCTATTTAGGCTATAAATGTGCTGTTAATGAGTAAATTATGTTAAAAGTTTGTTGCAATAATGTAGTAAAATTATCTGCTGGTGCGCGTCTCACTTTAATTCATTTTTATGAAAATTAAATTGTGAAATGTTGTCGAGTTAGAAAAAATAGTTTCGGTATGAAAGAGAAACAAAAGAGTAAATGTGTTATATCAGTACTTCTTTTTACAGAACTTGACAACCTTAAATACAGACTCTGACACGGTCGAGGAAGACTTAACAACAACCTCTGAGGCAAGCGAAGAAAGTAGCAGCCAGATTTCCACGACGTCTACATCGGCCGGACAGTTCTCGGGGAAGAGAGTCCTAAGGCTCCTTTCACACGTTCCGACTTTTTGTCGGCCGACATCGGCCGACCAAAATCGGACATGCAGAAACACGTTGAGAGATATGGGCAGCTTCACACTATCCGATTTTCGGGTCGCCCGGCAAATAGTCGTCTAGCGGCCGGGTGGCGGTCGGATAGAAACTCGACTCGTGTCCGATGCCGGCCGATCGCCATAGAGCAGTCACTCATTGTTTAAAGTGGACAAGTTCACACAGGCCAACTTTTAGTCGTCCGGCACCGTCCAGAGAGAGCGGAACTGTGAGAATTAAGCTGTGAAAAAAAAAAACATGGGTGAAATTGATGTCGATACGGAATTACTTATTTCTTTAGTTGAAGCACGGCCCGTATTGTGGGACAAAACTATAGAATGTTATAAGGACAGAAACAAAACTCGTGATGCGTGGAGAGAAATATGTGTGCTTCTAAAAGAAGATTTTGAAGCTCTGAATGATGCAGAAAAGAATGCTTTCGGTAAGTA
>PNEQ01090196.1:0-10835 GCA_003012365.1 Medauroidea extradentata
TATATATATATATATATATATATATATATATATATATATATATATATATATATATATATATATATATATATATATATATATACATACATACATATACACACACACTTAAATACATCGGTTTTTTTAAAACCGATATTGACGTTTCTCTAATGAGTTATTTATTACATGTTTATTGTATGTAACCTCTTATTCTCTTTCTGTATGTTAGTTTCATACTAAAATTTAACATGTCTAACATTGTACAACCGTGTACAGTCTACTTGATGAAAATGAATAAAAAAATAAATTACGCCAAGATTTCATATATTTGATTCCGACACAAGAAATTACGCTATGAAATTCTGGCACATTGTTGGCTTATACGGGTGGTACGATTTTTTAGTTTTTTTCCAGTAACTTCCAAAATACCTGGAGTTTTCAGTCAACGTATTTACAGATTATTCATTCCCAACACCCTCTTAATATAATTTCAAGAGAACAAAATCGAGTAACAACCAATAAACATAAAACGCAACCTGCGAAAACTGAACTCTTATGTCTCCATGAAATGCGAACTATGTCCACTCGCATGCGGACGAGTTCTGTATGCGAGACGAAGTACAGAACGTCGCTTGAGTGACGTCACCGCTAAGCAATACATATGTAAATCTAATGGCGAATCCTAATTACTGCACTGGCCTGCACTAAGTGCGCTCTGGCCTAGTAACGCATGTTCCAATTACTCTGCAGTGGTTTCCCATGTTACAGCTGCCAGTTGCGCCGATAAAGTGCGCGCAGCGTGCAATTTTTTTCCTGCATTGTCTTCAAAGTCAATACGTCATTTTGAGTGCAAATACGGTCGACAAGATACCACTAGTATTCGGCAGTAACGTTGTCACGCTTTTCGAAAGAGAACTAGAGGCTCTGAACATCAAGGAAAATTACCAATGGTATTGCTACTTTTACTTCTTACATTAGCTTACATTTCACGATTTATAATTTTCCAAAAGGCTTGTAGATTATACATACTTTTGGCTTTCCGTGCTCTGAATAAAACGCTCCAACAATTTTTTACTTAGTTTCCTATGAAAATGTCAGAAAATAAATAAAGTCAGGTTGGCTAATCTATTAAGAACGTAAAATCAGAGATAATGCACAGGCGGCTCGTTTGCAGGACGTAACGAGCTGAAGCTGATTATGGTCATCCAGATACAAATATGACGACGTAGTTTCGATATGCAATCGGTAGTTCCCGTTCACACTTATAAAATTAGGTTATGGCTGCACAACCATCGACGAAGTTATGCACGTTAATGTGGTATTAAGCAGAAATTTTCAGGTAAACATACGCGGGCTGTCTCTTTCTTCCTACACGCTCAAACTGTATGTTTCTCTAATCTCTGTGTAAAATGGTGGTGTAAACTGTTACATTAAGGCGGCCACCTACCCCAAGCTTCAAATGCGTTGCAGTTTGTTCGAAAACAGGTTTTTTCTACGAAAATTTTCCACGTGTGCCCATTGTGTCAACGTACGAAAAGAAACCCCAGACAATGTCGGAACCAAATTATTAAGACGCCACGCTCATTAAAAACACTTTTTCTAAGCCCTCCAACATAACTAAAAACGGCCTTTTCAAACTTCCGTACTTCAAAATATACTAACTGGATGCATGTGAAACTCAGATTGCGACCTGCACTGAACTTAGTTGCAGACTTTCCACCAATAAAATTATATGGTCACCGCTTAGTGTCCCATAGTAAACACCGTTCGACGGGAACCTTGCACGCTAGTACAGCGCTTGGCTCGTTGAGGCGACGCGGCATTTGGTGCGCGCTTCAAGGTCGACCTTATACCTCCGTCGCTTTTGAGCCTCTCACGCGCGGGTAGGCGGCACCCTTAAGCACGAAAGGTAACACATTTCTACTCTCCTTCTGAAAATTTAGCAGGGGTAATAAGTGTGTTCTTGAAACGGCCTTTGAAGAACAGGTTTGGGCATTTAAGTTAAAATAGGGATTTACTAGTTTCTGAAATAATCTTTGGCACAACTAGTACAGTAGTGCTATTATTTTTTCAGTGATTGGAATAACGAGTGTCGATTTCGTGTCCTATCCGCTAGAGGTTCTAGTATTAATAAAACACATCAAAGTTAAAACAGCATATATGTGTTGATGGTGCTGCCAGTCAACACGAACATCAACTCAGTAGCTCTGGCAGATAGACTAGTGTCCATATCCGTACTTACAAGACCGTGGTTCCAACATTCGCGTAGAATGATCTCGAAAAACCAAGAAAAAACTGAATGGCCGAACCAGGACTCTATCTCGGATCATTCCGAATGCGGATTTAGTATGTTACCTGAGTGTGTGCTCATTACTCTCGAAAACTTTTAAAAACTCAGTTCGTAGGCATTTGATTCAGTTCGCTCAGCGGCGATTACACAGCATTAGAAGTTTCATTAAATTACTTTCATGCAAATACGTTTCTATTTGCTGTGTTATGTTTTGATGTACCTAATTGTCAGTATGCGGTTCAGGGGAAAATGAAGTCAAACAGCGAGGAGGGTGGTGAACGGTACCTTTGAGGTCTCTCCTGGCGCGACGTCGTCTCTTCCTGCGATGAAGGTCCTCGGCGGCGGGCGGCTCGGGGCTGGACGACCCCGAAGACGATGAAGGCCGGCCGTGGACGCCGGTCCTCCTCAACCTGCCCCTCAGCGACCGCACGTCGCACACCCCCGAGTCCGTGATGCTGTGCGCGCCGCCGTCCTTCTTCGCGCGCCGCCTCGTCGTCTTCCCTTCGTCGTCGTCCAGCACGCGCACCCGAGGCACCAGCACGCACGGCGACGACGCCGACGTGGTCAGCTTCACGCGCCAGCTGCGTGGTTTGCGCACGCTCAGCCGGATGACGGGCTCGTCCCCGGAGACGGGGTCGCCGTCGATGACCCTCACGCGAGGCCGCCCGCCCTCCAGGTTGTCGATGCGGATCCGCGGCCAGGCGAAGCGCACCGCGCCGTCGCTGCGGGAGTGCGGCAGACGCCCCGTCGTCGTCGACATGTCGCTCGCTCGCTCGTTCGGACGGTAACTGACTGTTGTCGCATTCCACCTACCGCGGACTCCTGAACGGAAATAGACCCGGCCCGGGACGTGCCAACTAGCTTGAGGAGAGAAGGGGGATAGGGGAAACGAACCAAATTCCCTCAAGGTTGGAATGATTCCTCCTCCTCCTGTTTACTTCGCCACTACGCGTCCTGAAGGAAGAGTGCCAGTGGGGGAAGAGGTGGGGAGGAAGATTTGTTCCATACAGTAAAGGGGAAAATTCACGTTTAGTATGATGGGGCGACTGCATCTCCGACCATAACTGCAGCTAATAGCCCATTCTAGATAAATGTACTGTAGTAGATTAAATTTGTTACATGCAATTTGAGGTTAAGCATTTGTGAAGCATTGGTTAATTTTTGCCTGTATTTAAGTCAACTTGTTTATATCTTCCACGTGTTAATATAACCATAGCATTCAGCTACTAAACACAGTGAGTAAATTTCAGCAAACCCTTTCTGTCCGAGGTAAAATGACAAAATATATTTAGTTCTTACAGTGAACAACCTACGGTGCATTACAGTTACGTTGGTCTGATTTTAAATAGCTAACATAACTTTTACATTATGGTTAAAGTTTAAAGCTGTTCAAATGTGAATTTCGTAATTTTATACTTTGTTGAATTATTGTTATTTTTGTAGACGTTACACGTGACTACATTTCCCTCTAATGAAAACATTTTAGCGTGCACAGTATACACATAACTGCATGTCAAAAGACAAAATTTGCATGTTACGGGATCATACCTCCAAAATGAAAAAACAGACTTACTAAAATAATTTTTACTGAAATTAGACGTCGTAGGTTGCATGATAAATATGTAAAAACACAGGAGAACATGTTCCTGTATTTGAAAATATTGCTGTAAAGAAAGCATTTTATATAGAAAATTAGCTACAACTTTGGTATAATAAAAAAATTAAGACCATTTAATTTCCACCAAATATTTTGTTTTTAACAATTACCGGCATTCCTCCTGATTACGACGGTATTAAGATTACAGCTAACTGTCGACTCGTGTATGTTGGAGGTACCAAGTATACATCCCCTTCTACAACACAAGCTGTCAATGCGAAGTGTTGTGACGCGTGATAAGAGCTAATAGTTGCACGACCATTAATTCTCAACGCCCTTGAGCGGCTGAAAAAAAATCTCAGAACGGTTCTTTATATGCCGACTCAACGCGCTTTTCCGTGCGTCTGGAGTGTTAGTGAGTCATGTTTGTCACATAAAAATATTAAAAGTAGTATTGCTAATGTTGATTTTAATGAGCGCTTGAACATCTCCCGTAATGCACGCGTGTTCCTAGACCTCGAATGCTCCGTAGTGTTCGATTAGAACAAAACAAAACTCAAATGCTGAATTAATACAGCAAATAGTAGCCAACACATTGAACCATATCTCAATATTTATAATTAGCGAATTCTCTTTCCGGAAATGTGTAAAAAATTTATAAGAATCCACCGATTTTCGCGTTAATGTTAATTATTCATCGACGTATAGTTGAATGCAAACTTGGAAACATATTTACTACATTCTCTGTAAGAGTTATGCTCAAATGCATAAATTAGTTTCCAAGAAAACAGAACACACAATATTTTTTTTTTTTTAGTATTTTCGCGAGTTCAGGACTTCTCTAAATAGCACATACTGCATTTCTTGTATCGCCGGAAGTGGAACATAAACTGATTGCATCGCTGGCTCTCGTACAAGATGGCGTTCTACTGGAGATACGCATACAGTCATGATACTACTAACGTATCGCCGATATTGCGTTTCAGTTATATGAAAGTATCCCACACAAAGTAACTCCTAAAAAAAGCAATTTATTCTAGTGAACATTTTATTAGAAATTTGTTTACCAGAGTTCGAGCACACGATTGCTGGCACTCGCTCCTGGGTATTTGGCATGCACTCCAAACCGTCTGGTGATTCATGGTCTGAGATGAATTGCACGTGAGTTCACCGTGAAGGAACGTACGCAGTTACAAGGAAAGGTAAAATTATGAAGACGTTAAATAAACGACGTAATATATGTTGATATCGTTGTTGCCGGATTTTTGCATGTGGAATAGTGCGCGAACGACGTCGTTTGTCGGCGGATTTCTTGGGCATTTCTGTTTAAAACTCTTCCTTGCATTCTGCTGATATACCGTACTCGTTGACTTTAACCAGGCAATATTTTATTAAGTTGTCTATCATAGTTTGCCTCACGTTTAACGTTACAAACTTTAACCGTATGGCTGATTCCGCTGTCACACGTACCGTTCGTGTTTCATGCTTTAGTATCTCACTGAACTTTGCTCGGTTAAAACTTGATTGATTATTCTGTTGTGGTCCGCTCAAGTTTCCAGTTTCGTTGTTTGAACTATTATCTCAGCTGTCGGAGGTTATCGTGCCACTGCTAAATGAGGCATAAACTACAAGCAATCTAAACTAGATATTTTACGCATCGGCGCAATAATTGCCGATTCTTAAGGGACAGTTCACCAAGAAATTTAATTGTTGTAATAATATTTATATTTGTACGAGATATGTTTTTTTACATACATTGAGACTATTTTTCAGCAAAAAAAAAGTTTTAGCTTTCATAGTATTTGTATAATGACATGTCCAAATTTGCATAAAGCTGTTTGTACTAGAAAGGAAAACCAAATGACCTTCAGAAATTAAAGTAACCACATTGGAGAACAGAGTTATAGGCTAAGTCAAGATACGTATAAAACAGCATTGACTTTTTTTGTATTTTAAAGAATGCTGGACTATAAATTAAAAACAGTGTTAATTTTCTGCAAATTTTAAAAATACAAACAATTAAATGACTTTTTTAAATACATATCTTGACGTAGCCCATGGCATAGTTCTTCAGCGTGAATTATTTCATTTCGGTAAGTCAGTTGGTTTTTCTTCCTAGTATAAAACCATTTCACGCAAATTTGTACTTTTACACGCCATTATACCAAAACTATGAAAGCTAAAACGTTTTATTTGTTTTAGAAAATAGTCGTCATCGTTGGTCGAATTTAAAAGGGACACAATTAAAAATTCCCAGTTTTGAGTGAAATGCATTAGAAAGATTTTCGTTTCGCCGAAAAATCTATGAACACACGGCTCCATTAACTTGTTCTTCCGACAACCCAAAATTTAATTCAAAATGTTAAAAGCACTTGCCATAAAGCCAATTTGCCATTGGGGACAAACTGATAACGATGAACACAGTCGAATCCTAATTTATGTTTGTCTGAATTGAAGGCAGGAGCCTGTGTGACGCCAGTAGTATGAGATTAACTTGTTTTTTTTTTTTTTTTTTCAAATAGTCCTATAAATCTGTATTGAAAGGAGAACATATTGCTACATGAATTAAAATATGGGAAAAAATTGAATAGGTGTTTTCGAATGTTTTTTGGGCATAAAATACGTATTGGTTCATAACTTTTTAGGGATTTGTACAAAAACCAGCCTAAACAAACCAATATCAATGTGGCCTCCACCAAGATGAACAGAAAAAGTCATGGTGGCATATATACAGTCTCACCTAGTGTACTATAACATGTAAATCGTAATTTTTTCTTTCGTCAAGGCATTAGATTGCACAGCGCCCAATCATCCGTGTATTTTATACTGATTATACTCCAAATTATACACGCAGTACGTACACTACGCTAACATCACGCTAGAAAAAAAAACTTTGTGGCCACCAAAAATATTTCGTCATTATGGGCCTCACAAAGTTTTTTTGGTATCGATAACAAAGATTATGTCTCTGCCCGTGGTAAAGTTCGACTAGAAAAAATGTTGCAACCACTACAAAAAATTTGGGCGAGGTTCATATGAACAAAATACTTTGTGATCGCCACTAAACAGTTTTTTTCCTGCGCACACATATTCGCCCACTTGAATGTTGTCAACTGCACTTAGACTATGGTGTGTTATACATTGGATTATTTTATTTTTCGCCTTAATGAAATTCTGAGACGAAAAATATGAAATTTGCTATTATAACGTGGATTCTGCTTACATTGTGTTACACTGCAAGCATTGCAGTTGAACTTTTAACATGTATTCTGCAATCTGTCCACCAAACTACGAATATTAAAAAACCTTCTGTACTGATTACGCGCTAAACACACATTAAGGGGCTTCCCTAGTAAGGAAATCAGTTGATTTTCAAGCATTCACGAGTATTATAATTTCTTCTAAACTATAAAATATTCATAGGTGTGATGTTTTCAAAACAAAGACGAAAGTAGATTCTTTGGTCCTTGAGTGTTAATTTATGTTTCGAAATTAAAAAACGGTAATAAAAATGGCCAAATAGACCGAAATTGCAATGTTTAAGCATCTGCTAGGTTTAAGTTCAACTGCGATACTAGTACTGGAGCGCAAGGTAAATATAATTCACGTTATAATAGAAGATGACATATTTGTTTCTTATCATAATTTTAAAAAAGGTAAAAAAATACAATACAGAAACTGGTACGAAATCTTAACAGTGTCCGAAATCTTTGAAACTGATTGGCAAAAGAAAATTTGGAAAGATGTGTGCTATTTCAGGCAAATTCAACAGCTTAGAAAAACACACAGACGCATTCAATCATGCAAGTACGTTTATGACACACATATAATATGTACTAAGTTTTATTTAAAACATTCTTTGTTCTGCATAACATGTCGTTAAATAATATCAGACGGTTGAAAATACACTTAAGTACTCTCACAGTTAAAAAAAAATCTGGTACTAATTAAAAAAAAAACAATGAAAAAACAAAATAAGGGCGAAAAACTTGCGTCAAATTATTAAAATAACAATAATTACTCTTGTTGTATCAACCAAAAAAGTTCTTTAAAATTAAGTGGAACGACCAATCTGATTCACAACTCATGTCGCTCCCTGTAGGTGGCCTATGCAAGTTCAACCTTTGTAGAAATGTACCTGTTGCAGAAATAGCACTGAAAAGATTAGATTTAGTAATGTAATATTATTTAAAACAAAACAACGAAAGATAATCTATTTATTTCAAATAATTGCAAGGTACTGAAAAGACAATCGAGAAACGTATTTATGAAGAACAATCGCTAACGTCGAAATCTCGTACATTTAATTGTGGCGCAACAGATTACATTTAAGAAATACACTGTTCTAGGTAAATAATTGATCATAAAACTGACAAATATCATTATCTGGAATTGTGGTTTTGTAGTTTTCCCATACTGAATTTCAAAAATGTGTAGCTTTAAAATGGTGCTTTTAGCGTTAATTTATCTACCACATAATCGTTAACAATTTTAACGAGTGTTGTGACGCAACGGCAACACGTCGGACTCGCATTTGGGAGGAACCGATTTACTTTCCCGTGGTTCCCCGATATCACTCCAGAGGGCCGATTAAATATCGCCACCTGCTATTTGCACCTACGCAGCTCAGCGCAAGTGCAGAGCAAGTTAAACGGGCCTTCTATGGCATTACGTGAGTATATAATTACAATGCAACGCAACCAGACGCAACGCAGGTGAAAAATTTGAGTTCCACCCATAAAAAGTTATATTTAATCGGCCCCAATTTGCACCTGCGTTGTGTCTTATTGCGCTGCATTGGAATTATATACCCCCGTAATGCCATATAAGGAGCGTTTAATTTGCTCTGCACTTGCGTTGCGTCGGTGCAAATAGCAGGTGGCGATATTTAATCGGCCCCCTGGTGTGGTTTCTTAACTAAGGCCATGGCCGACTCCTCTGCAAGTTCATGTCATTGGGTCAAGTTCTGTGTAACCTTTTCTAATGACCTCGCTTATGTCGACGATAACAATAGTAATGAAAATACAGCTGCATATGCGTTGCAGTGCGGCAGTGTTGTGCTTGGAGGCTTAGAATATCCGAGTCGTCAAGGTCAAAGAGTAGAAATAAACCTGCGTGGGATATTCACAGGTGCGCTCGTACCTACCCCACCTCTTCTCTACCCCTCCTGAACATCCGCCAACCCCACACGGCTGAGGGGTTCCCAACAAACGAGTGGAGGGTCTACCTCTCCTCTTGAATTTACGAACCATAACATTATTCCCATTGCAATTAATTAACAAATGTCTTATAATATCGCTTTTACGTCTTCAGGGTACATGTTACACGATATACTTGCGCTGTACAGTGACGTCAAGTTTCTCATATGTTTTATTCTACCGTGTTCTATGAAGTACTCATAAAGCGCTTATGAAATTTCACTCGATGGAGTAGGGTACAGTATTTCAGTCACGTGATCGGGTTTTGTCGATTACCAGGATTTGATAACTCCTGATATGATATATAAGGTTTTAAATTGACTGGAATAAAAAAAAGCCTACATGATGTCAAAATAACACAGTGCATTCTTGACACATATTGTGTTTATGTTTAAATATAACATTAGTTTCAGCAGTTGACCGAGAGGCCATATGTAGAAATTTCAAACACAGGTAAACTTACTTGGGGTAATATTCCAAACACCAAAAATTTTAAATTTAGGGCTGACCTACCCTACCCTCATGAATTTTCATAAGCGCTTATTTCTACTGGTAACTAAAGGCGCTTACGGAAACTACTTTGGATCCACTCGATAGCGAGTAAATCGGTCGGAATCGTCATGCGATAAAGATCTATCGGCCCTCAAGAACTCAAAATGTTCAACTCGATCCCGTCGCCGGATCCACGTAGATCTACCCTGCTCCCTAGCAGAGTAGATAACAGCCAACAGACGGTACACAGAAAAGCGTGCGTTAAAAGTAAACAAACAGACTCCCCCGCATGTGTACAAAATAGAAAATACATTGTAAGGCGGTTTGAGTGCATGTTCACGGAAAATACGATGTTGGATCGTAGTATTGTTGTTGAACGAGAAGTCTGGGCATTTTACCAAGTAAAAATGTCGCCAGAGTACGTGATTCAGGTATGGAATAAATTACCATTACGTAATTTTAATGCTACATACGTACATTATACCAGCACAAAAGGATATTCTGCTCTGTTTTAACCTGGTCGATTATCATAGGTCTGCCAGATCGGCGACTGAAATTACCGCTTCTGCAAATTTTGCCATATTTTTAAAAAGGCCGCCAAGTAACTACTCTTCGGATTTACGACCGCTCGTTAAGCATAGAACGACTGAGTACATCCAGTCACGTGACCAATGATACCCAGTACGATTATACCTGCTTCGTTTCCGTAAGAGCCTTAAGGTGGCCGCCTTTTTTTTATTTTTTTTATTTATTTATTTACACTCCGTAAACCCTATTACAAGTTTGAAGTTCAAACATTAGGGCATGGAGCAAGTCAGTATAGGATATTACACTAGAATATTAATATATACATACAAAGTATTGTACTAGCAGTACATCTACACAACTATATGTAAAAAATATGTCTTATTATCTGTTAACATAATAATACAATACTGAGAATAGATGCAACAATTCCAGAATATAAAAACACAGTACTTTCTTTCACAAAATTATAAGTCAATAGAACTCAAGTATTTATAAGCATTTGTATAAAATATTTGGCACACACACACACACACATAATATATATGTACATAGATATATGAAGTCTGAATGTTGCATCAATGTTTTTTCCAGAAAGTTAAGAATTCGTCTATAGAATAAAAAGCTTGAGTTAGCAAAATATCTTTTAATTCTAGAACAAAAGCCTTTTTATTTACAAAATATAAGGATTTATAGTATTGAGGTAGGACATTATACAACTTGATTGTGTTAGCATGAGCTCCTTTCTGGTACA